>WOXC01005136.1:0-210311 GCA_011680675.1 Gymnobelideus leadbeateri
TTCTATAAGTGCCTTTAGTGTCTTTGAAGTATTTATTAAATATGGGGCTAATCAAAGAATCTATATTGTAGAATTTTTAAAAGAAAAATATTTGTTAGAGTAATTTGTGTATCTATTGATATTTATATAATATAAAGCTTTGATACTTCTTAATCTGAAACTGTATTGTTATAGATTATGGTGTTTTTTAGGGTGTGTTTAAAAGATCCTTTTCAATACAGAAGGAATGTTAAATTAATATATTTACTACCTATTAAAGGAAGACAGAGAATACAGTGATAATTCTTAAGGCATCGACATAGAGAGTCATATGTAAATATAAATGTGGTTTTTTTTGCCATCTTAATTTTAATGTACGATGACAATATTATCCAGTTATTGAGAGTAGAGAATAGCTATTGAGATCAGGAATTTCCCTTTCATGTCCAGTATATAATTAACAACATGAAGTCTAGGGTTTGGACAGGAAAAGATCTCTCAAAGTTAGTCCATTTTTATTTGATAGGCCTAATATTCTTTAAAATTAAAAAAATATTAAGGGAATTATCATAGGAAAGACTGTTGAGTTTGAAGTTAAAAGACTAAGGTTAAATCATTTTCAGGCAACTTACCACAAATGAGGTAATAATCTCAAACAAGTTATGATTTCTTGGACCTGTGTTGTCATCTGTCAAATATGGATAATCAAAATACTTTCATGATCATCTCAAAAGCTTATTTTGATGATCCAAGTAGCAAATGTGCATTAAAGTTCTTTGTAAAGTGTATAAACTATACACCATTATCATCACATTTTGATCTTGCATAAATGTTCTACTTTGTTCACCCCTATATCTAATTGTCTAATGTTCACTCCCATAAGGTTGATATTATACAAGACTCTCAAGACAAAGAATATATACATATATAGTCTTCCTTAGCGCTAATGTGCAGGCACAAACTGTTTCATGAAATAACTAATTGCAATGATGCTCAAAATTCATATTTATTTAAATTATTTATCAAAATTTATGCTTTAAAATAGGTGGCAAAGTTTGAGATTTCACCATCTCTCTACATTCTTTTTTGTGCTATTCCCTTATTACAAATATTAATATCTCTGATTTCTTCTCCCAGGAAATTAACAAATTATCAAAAATTTCCTTGTAAACCAATCACAAGCAACTTTTCTGAAAACTGCTTCTATGAATAACTTGTAGGTTATGATTGTATTGTATAGTGAACTCTCTATTTATTTAGCAATAAAATCAAGCAAAACATTCATAACAGTATAACATAACAACTTATTACTATGGTGGCCATAAAGTCTTAAACAAAATACATCATTTAGTAAGTCACAATCTCATCAATCAGTATAAAGTACCCAAGTGAAGTTTGCTTTCATCCTTAAGCAGAAGCTGGCTTCTAATCATCCTTAAGTCAATCATCCTTAAGGGGTTAGGGAAAGGTACAGAGGCCATTCACTCCTAGGTCACAATTAAGTTACAGTATCATCAGTCACTACTAAGTTCCCTCTTAAGGGGTTGTGGAAAGTACAAAGGTCATCTACCCCTAGGTCACAAGTAAGTTACAATCTCATCATTTAGCACTGAGTACTCAGGTAAAGGTTGTTTTTTCTTAACTCAAGGCTGACTTCCAAACTCCATGGCTTCTCTTCCACACTCCCAGTTCTTTCCTGAATCCACCCAACTATTGTCTGGATTCACAGGCAGGAAGCTCTCTGATCACAGCTTACAGTGACTAGTCCACTACAAGCCTTCTTCAGTTTCTGTTTCTAAGAAGACAAAGCTTAACAATTCCATGACAATATTTACACACATTAAACTTAGCAGAGTTACAACAATATTCACACACATTGCCACCACTATTATCTCAGTTCACTTTCCATCTGACAAGGTAGCTCAATTCGACAGACATAATTCTTCTGTTTGACAAAGTAACACCAGCGCAGGACAACAGACATTGTGCTGACATCACAAACATCTTCTTTCTCAGCTCTGCTTAGTTCCAGCTCATACTTGAGCTTTTATATGCTCTGATCCTTCATGTTCCACCCTTTCAGCAAGTTCCTTCTACTATGGGCTCCATGTGATGATGTTAGATCTATTAAGGGCAGGGAAGGTCTCCAAATTCCCTTAGGCCTCTTAAGGGCAACAAAATGTATGTTTCCAACAAAGACTTAATATAATCATAGACAAGGCTCAAAGGCCCTTGAATAGCAGAAACAAGGAGCTAAATATTATGTTGCTTGCATTACATAACTGAAATAAGGAGCAAAATACCCTTTTCCTTGCCATTATATTCATACATGCTTTTAAAATGATAATTATTAATATTCTATCACTCTTCATAGGAATTAAAGCAATGAAATCTAAAAGCACATATCCTCATAATGTATTTATCTCTCAAATTTGCTGTTTTCTTCCTCACTACCATTATACTTTCTCTGAACACTTTGAAATATGTTGTCTTCAAATCCAGAGTAGAATTTCATTTTCCCCTCCTCTTATATAAATTTTAAAATAGAGTAGATATTGATATTTGTAAAATTTCTCACAAAATTTCAGAGTTGTAAGGGACTTCTGAGACTCCAAACTCAAATCATTTTTGAAAAAAATATCTGTTACAAACATCCGAAACAAATTACCCATTTCAATTTTGTATAAAGTCTGCTAATGAGAGATTAGACAAACTACAGAGATAATTTTGCTCAATGAAAATGTGACCTGGTGGAGGAGGAGTAACAAATCACTCTATTATCTTTACCAAGAAAACCCCATGGACAGTTTTAACGATAAAATTTTTGATGCCAGAAGATAAGCCCATCAGGTTAGGTGTACTCTATGGGGGAAGAATAGAACACAACTACAAGTAGCTCCAGTAGTAATGAAGCAGCTGGGCCAAAGCCCAAAGGAAGCTCAGCTGCAGATGTGTCTGGAGATGAAAGGAATGTCTGATGCTATAAAAATCAATATTGCATAGGAAGTTGGAATGTAAGATCTGTGAACCCAGCTTAAGATGGTTGTGGGCAAAGAAAGAGGAGATAGAAAGATTAAACATCAACATTTTAAGTGTCAGTAAACTTAAATGAAAAGGAATATGTGAATTTAATTTAGGTGATCATTACATATGCTACTATGGGCAAAACTATTTTAGAAGAAATGGAGAAGCCCTTATAGTCAATGAAGGGATAAGAAAAGTAGTATTGGGGTAGAATCTCAAAAATTATAAAATATCTGTTAGAATTCAAGACAAACTATTCAATATCACAGTAATACAAGTTTGTGCTTTAAACACTTCAGTAAAGAGGTCATCAATTCTATGAAGACCTACAGCAGCTTCTAGAAATGACACCAAAAAAAACGTCAAATTTATCATAGGAGTTTGGAATGCTAAAGTAGGAAATCAAAAGATAACTGGAATAACAAGCAAATTTGTCCTTGGAATTGTTTTTTTTGTCCTTCATTGGAACATTTTTTTTTATCCACCCATTCCACCAGAATTACGTATTCACATGATTGGGGCAGACATCTCCCTATGTCACTGAGGGATGTGAGGTGTGATGGTTTCTGTTTTAGCCCATCTTCTGAGATGGTTTTGCCAGGGGGTGGCCACTGCTGACACTACAGCTTCTTTGAGCCTCGGGTGAGAGATGGGTAAGAGGTGGACCCAAAAGTTGGATGAGCAGCCCTGAAAAGGACTTGGCAAGGTCTCACACAAGAGGTGGTAGTCTTCCCTGAACACCCCATACAGCCTAGCCAAAATGAAGCAGGGCAGAGAGAAATAGATTTTTGTCATGATAATTTACTGGTCATAGCAAACATTCTTTTTCAAAATACCCAAAAGGCAGTTCTACTTATGGACAATACCAGATTGTCAATATCAAAATCCAATTGATTATATACTTTGCAACCAAATGTGGAGAAGAAAGGTGATATAATCAATTAAAACAAGACCTGGAACTGACTGTGGCTCAGATCATGAGCTTCATGTTGCAAAATTCAGCTTTTAATTATAGTAGATAAAACTATCATACCAAGTAATTATTACCTACAAAACATCCCTTACGGATGTGAAGTGGAAGTTATAATAAGTTTAAAGGATAAAGAATAATGGACATAGGTTTCCAGTATTGTACAGGTAGAAACAAACAAAAATATTCTCAAGAAGAAGAGCAGGACAGAAAATTCCTGACATGGGGGGCAGAGCCAAGATGGCAGAGTAGAAACAGCACTTCCAAGGTGCTCTGCCCCACACAACCTCCAAACAATGTGAAAGGGGAATCTGAACAACTTCTGGAGCCCCAGCACCCACAGAACGACACAGAGAAGCTAACCTCCTGCTGAGGAGAGCCCAGCAGCCCTGCAGGGAGTGGCCAGTGCAGCACTCTGAGAGGAGGCAGCACAGTGGGCTGGGAACCAACAGTGCAGCACTCTGGGAGCCGAGCCCAGGCCACATGAGCCGTGGTTTTAGCCCCAGGGGGCCAGGCCAGCAGCCAGCTGGAGGGAACCCAGAACACCAGCAGCTGTGGCCGATTCCAGAACTATCAGCACAGATATGCCTGGGACAAAGTGAGAGGTTAATGCCCTATGGACTTTGGGACCAGTATTTGGGGAACGTGTGGCTGCCTTCCCTGGGGGCGAAAAACTGCTGAAGAAAGGTGGCACAGAGGCCATTTTGCAGCGTCAGTGGCAGCTCCAGCTCCTGGTCTGCTAACTGTAGAGAGATCCAGCAATCAGTCTGGAGGATAATCGCTCTTGCTTTAACCTGCTTGGATCTGGATTGTGGTCGGGGGTGGAGGTTTGGGCTGGGTATCCAGCTTGCCAGAGCGTGTGGAGGCTTTACAGGGGCCACCCAACCTCCAGAAGTTGTGAAGACCCCAACTTTGTGACAGAAGCTCTCCTGTCTGGTGGCAGAGTCCTACTGTGGCAGCAAGCCCCAAAATCAAGTACTTAAGTGGCAATATGCCCAGGCAAAGGAAACAAAATAAACAGAAAAATGCAACTTTAGACTCCTATTTTGGGGGCAAAGAGGATCAAAGCATGGAACAGGAAGAGGTCTGTGAGGTGAGAACTCCTGCACCAAAAGCTCCAAATGAAAATACAAGCTGGCTACAGGCCATAGAAGACCTTAAGAAGCAGATAAGAGAAGTGGGGGAAATTTTGGGAAGAGAAATGAGAAAGATGCAAGAAAAGTATGAAATGACAGTCAACAGCCTGACTGAGGAAAACAACACCTTAAAAAATAGACTAATTCAAATGGCAAAAGAGGCCCAGAAAGGCAATGAGGAGAAGAATGCCTTAAAAAGTCGAATTTGCCAGATGGAAAAAGAATCTCAAAAGCTCACTGAGGAGATTCATTCCTTCAGAGTTAGACTGGAGCAAATGGAAGCTAGTGACTTTATGAGAAATCAAGATACTATTAAACAGATCCAAACAAATGAAAGAATAGAAGGCAATGTGAAATATCTCATGGGAAAAACCACTGACCTGGAAAATAGATCCAGGAGAAATAATTTTAAAATTATTGGACTACCTGAAAGCCATGATCAAAGAAAGAACCTAGATATCATCCTTCAAGGAATTCTGAAGGAAAATTGCCCTGATGTTTTAGAGCCAGAGGGCAAAGTAGAGGTTGAAAGAATCCACAGATCACCTCCTGAAAAGGATCCCAAAAATAAAACTCCCAGGAATATTATAGCCAGGTTCCAGAACTCCCAGATCAAGGAGAAAATACTACAAGCAGCCAGGAAGAAACAATTCCAATATTGTGGAAATACAATCAGAATAGCCCAGGACCTGGCAGCTTCTACGCTGAAGGATCGAAGGGCATGGAATATGATATTCTAGAGTGCAAAAGAGCTGTGATTGAAGCCAAGGGTCACCTACCCAGCAAAACTGAGTATCTTGTTTCAGGGGAAAATATGGTCATTCAGTGGAATAGAGGACTTTCAAGCATTCTTGAGGAAAAAAACAGAGTTGAATAGAAAATTTGAAATTCAGACACAAGAAGAAAGCGATGCTTGAGAAGGTAATCAAGGAAAAGAAATCAAAAGGAACTTATCAAAGTTGGACTATTTACATTCCTACATGTAAAAACAATAACTGTCTGATGAAACCTTTCTCATTATGAAAATAATTGAAGAAGGGTATATGGACATATGGATACATATGTGAATGGGTGTATATATGTTTACATGTATACATGGATAGAGGGCACAGGTTGAATTTGGTGGGAAGGGATGATACTTAAGGGCTGAAGTTAACAGATGCGAAAGGAAAGTGACAAGAGGAGATGGGGAGTGACAGGGTAGGTTAAACTATCTCACATAGAAGGGGTAAGGGGAAGTAGTTTCAGGGGAGGGGAAGAACAGGAAGGCAAAAAGGCAAAACCCTATTCTCATTGAATTTGTCTCAGGGAGAGAATCACATACATACTAAATGGGATATCTCACCCCGCTGGAGAGTAGGGGGAAGGGAGATGGGGGGGGGGTGATGGAGGAGAGGGCATTCTAGGGGGAGGGGAGGTTGGAAGTACCCACTATAGAAGAGGGACAGGATCAAAGTAGGGAATGGAGCATGTGGGGGGTGGGATACATGGGAGGGAAATATAAGCAGTCTTTTACAATATATCTACTATGGTAATGTTTTGCATAGCTATACATGTACAACACATACTGAATTGCTTATCTTCCCAGAGGGAGTAGGTGACAAGGGAGGAAGGGAATTGATCTGAAATCTGAAGTCTTAAAATTAAATGTTTCAAATGTATTAATACAATTTTGCATGTAATTTGGAGATAAGATGTTCAGGCATTGGGTCTCAGAGATTCACTTTGCCCTAATGGCAAAGTCAAAGGGGGTATGGGAGAAGATATGGGAGAGAGCAGATTGGATGAGGGGATATCTAGTGGGACTGCTATTCTGGGGTGGTGGGTAGGGAAAAAATGGGGAAAAAGTGTAACTCAAAATCTGGTGGAAATGGATGATGTAAACTAGAAGTTAACAAAGCATTTGTTAAAAAAAAATTAAAGAAGAGCAAGCCAAGAAAAAGGCCATGTGATGAGACATTACAAGTCACTGAAGAAAGAAGGGAAGTAAAAGGTAAAGGAGAAAGGAAGAGATATACCCAATTGAATGCAGAATTCCAGAGAATAAAGAGCTAAAAAAAAAGAGCAATACAAAGAAAAAAAGAAAACAATAGAATGGGAAAGAAAAGAGATCTCTTCAAGAAAATTAGAGATATCAAGGGAATGGTTAATACAAAAACGGGCATGATAAAAAACAAAAATGGTCTGGACTTAGCAGAAATAAAAGACATTAAGAAGAGGTGGCAAGAAAATACAGATCTGTACAAGAAATATTTTATCATCAATAACCATAATGGTGCTGTTACTGATCAAGAGCTGTACATTCTGGAGAATGAAGTTAGGTGGGACTTGAAAAGCATTTTTTTTGTCCTTTGTACTTGAAGAGGACCAAAGATGTCACAGTATCAGAGTTGATATACAATATGTCTTGCTATGGCTCATCATACTAACGTGAGCTTGAGAGTTATTACCATAAGTCAGGCACAAATAGATTATATGAACATTGAAGGTGGTGATGTCTTTAAATTTTCACATCTCCCATTTCTTTTGAGCTATCACACAGTTGCTTAGCTCATAGAGTACAGTGCCTTCTTTGATGTGATCATGCCATGCTGGATGATCCTTTGCTAGTGTTTCCCATGTCTCACAGTCAATACCAAAGTTCTCCAGAGAAATCTTGTTGGTTTCCATACATTGCTTCTTCTAACTTCCATGTGAGCACCTGCCTTGTGTGAGTTCTTCATAAAATAGTCTTTTAAGTAAGTATACACTTGACATTCAAACAGTGTGGTCAGCATATCAGAGTTGTGCTCTCTGCAGTAGAGTTTGAATGCTAAAGGCTAAAAAATATACTAAAAAATTCAGTTCAGAAAGTATCTCAGTGTTCAGTTATCTTGTCAAGTGATCTTCAGAACCCTCTGTAATGTTAATGGGAGTTGAAGATCTTCCCTACCCATTAATATACCTCACATGGAGGCCAACAAGAGGAGCTTAATTAGGAGAGGCTTGTTTTTCAAAAAGGCCCACACCTTTTGTTACTTTATCATTAGGCCCTGTGTTACAAGGGTTGTGATGCCCTCTGGCTCTGAAGATAGATATACATGCTCTGAAGTGAGGTTGTCCTTTAGGTATCCTTCCTTGGAAGGGTGTTCCTGTGATTTGGCCAGACAAGAGATACCAGACATTCTGGGTAGCTAAGAAGCACTCCCCATCCCCAACTTTGAAAACACAGATGTTGGTGCTTCTCTCTCAGGTTATCTATATATGTATAGCTTTGGTCAGACAGCTAGAAGCCCTGTTTGTTGATTTGTGTTATTTTCTCTGTATTTTTTCTGCTTGTCATTTTTTTAATATTTCTCTGAAGTTTAGGGGAGAGAGAGAGAGAGAGAGAGAGAGAGAGAGAGAGAGAGAGAGAGAATATTAAAGTAAGATTGTTCATCCCTTTAAAGTTGCTTTCCTTCAGAGAAGCAGATTAAAGAACCTGTGCTAGCAGTCATCCTGGGTGTGCTAGGGTATTTGTTGTTTTACCTTTCTAAGACAATTCAAATGGAAGTGATTCAGTTTCCTAGAATGATGCTGGTAGATTGTCAAGTTTTCACAGGCATGCAATGAGGTCAGCACAATGGCTCTGTAGACCTTCTGTTTGATAGGCAGCCTAATACTTCTCTCCCACACTTTCTTTTTGAACCTCCCAAATGCTGAGCTGCTTCTAGCAGTGTGTGTGTGTGTCAACATTATCATCTAGATGGACATTTCTGGAAAGTATACTGTCAAGGTAAAAACTTATCCAGAGCATCCAAAATTTCTCCATTTTGGTGTAATTGAAAGTTCCATGTATGGATGGGTGCTAGATGCTAGAGAAGCTTTGTTTGCTTGGTGTTGTCAGGCCAAGATGAGCATAAGTGCCAGAGAACTGATTCATACTCAGTGACATACTAGTTTCAGATACTGAATTGAGTACACAGTTATCTGTTAACAAATCTCTATCTCTTGCTCCAGTTTCGTCTTGCCTTGTAGCCTTTGCAAGTTAAATCATTTACCATCAGTGTGGCAGCGTTCTTGAAGCTGTTTTCATTCTCGTTGAATGTGTCTGACAACATTGCTGTAAACATCATGCTAAAAAACATGGGAGTCAGCACACAGAATTACTTCCCTCTATTGGTGACTGGGAAATCATAAAAACATCATCCATTATCCAGAAGCCCTGTAAATATGCCATCATGAAACTGGTATATAATACTGAGGAATTTCTCTAAACAGTCAAATTTGCTATGATTTTCCACAGGCCTTCATTACTGGTAATATCAAATACCATGATTAGATTGATCAGCATTGTGTACTGACCCCTGTTCTTCTTTTGACATTTCTTCTGAAGTTGTTGGGTAGCAAGTGTCATGTTGACTATTTCTTGATCCTTTCTGAAAACACAATGGTTCTTGAGTAGATGACCATATTCCAGGTGAAGGATTAGCCAATTAAAGAGGCCTCTAGAAAGAATCTTATTTTCAGTGATTAAGAGAGAGACATCTTCCCCCTACCCCTCAAACCCCCATTGCTGTCACAAGACAACTTATTTCTTTTTCCTTTATAGAGACAGATAATGGAAACATCTTTGATCTCCTGGGGAATAATTTCTTGCTATATACCCTAGAAAATTTCAGGCAGCTTTTGTGTGAGCAGTGGACCCATAACTTGTAGATCTTGTGTAACAAAGCACCTAATGCTGATTTCATTTCAGCAGAGATCTACAAGTGATGAGTCCACACAACTGAATAACTGGACAAAAACAACAAAAGGACAGAAAGAGAAAGCATATTTAGGTTGTTCTCTGTACCAGTGAAAAAAGTTTCCTAATGAAAGATCATGAATCCAAGTATACGAACAAAGTGTTTGCTTGCTATTCAATTCAACAAATATTTGTTAAGAAACTACTTTCGGTAAGGTGGGTAAGTCTTATAGCTGGGAAAACTTGTGTTCAGCCCAATCTCAAATACAAGCTGCCTATGTGATCATGGAAAATTCATTTAACCATTCACTGTCCCAGGCAACTCACAAGGGATATAAGATGGGTTACTTGGAACTTTAAAGGCACGGAATTCCTAAGCAGGAGTCATCCACACCAATAAAATCATGAGTTTCAAACAGAAAAAGAAGAAAAAATCTGAATTGGTGTCATGCTCAACAGAGTGCTAGAAAGGAAATCAGAAAGATCTGGGTTGATTTCCACCTCTGACATTTACTAGATGTGTGACTACATGCAAATTACTTCACCTATTTGAGTCTCACTTTCCCCATCTATAAAATTAGAATGATAATACATAAAATGTTAATGTCAGAAGGCCAGTGTAAATATTAAATATGATAACACATAAGACAAATTACAAATGAAAAACAATATACATTTCAGCTGTCATTAAAACCAAAATACAAGAAAAACACTCCCAGCCTTCAAAAGACCTTTTTTCTGATAATTCACATTCACATAGAACTTTATCATTTGCAGGGCACATTCCTCATAAAACTCTACATGGTAAATATAATCTTAAGATTTTAAATATGGGTAAGTATCTAGAGAAAGTTCAATCTATCTTTACTCTCTACAAATAAGGAAACTGATTCCAATCCAAAAAGGTAAATTGTCCAAGGCTAAAGTAGTATTAAATAATAACAGTATTCAAGGATATCAAGAATATCAAATCCATTCTTTTTTCCCCATTACATAATTGTGTTGACACAATGAACTTGCAATCAATTTATAATCCCTATCTTTATCCATATGTATGCTGCCTAATAGTCTCTTCTATCCAATGGTTGTGAACCAAGGTACCAGGGAAATCTTTTTTGGATATAATAAAGGGAGGTATTATACTGCTAAGATTCTAGAATTCAAGGAATCCTTTCCATGAAACAAGTTACTAACACTTCAATTTTATGTCTACCTCTGGACATAATATTTTGTTTTAAAGTTGGAAATACTTTATTAAGTGAATAGGACAAGTTATTTGATGACAGGGATTTCCGTTTGTTTTTGTTTTGTTTAGTTTGTATCCTCAGTAACTATAAGTGTGACTAGACTAATAAAGGCTAGTTGAATTCAGTTAAATCTATTTTGTGAATAGAAGCACTAGTCACTTTGAAAACACCCAAATATATCTCATAGTTGCCAATATAGTAATGTGTTAATATCAATATATTATTATTAATAATAATACCAATGATAACCATGCTGATATTGATTTTGTTATTAATATATGTGAAGTATAACATTTAATAATGACAAAATAACTAACAACAATAATAATAATAGCTAACCTTTATATAGCACTTTAGCTTTACTCTTATTGTCTCATTTGATCTTTAAAACAACCTTGTGAGGTAGGTATTATTATTATTATACTGTTTTTTCACAGATGAGAAAACTGAGACTAACTGAGGTTAAGGGACTTTCACAGGGTTAAAAAGGTAGGAAATATCTGAAACTGGATTTAAACTCAGGTCTTCACAATTCTAGTATTGTCACTTTATCCAATATACCACCTAGGTGTGCCTATGCTGCAATAACTAAAACAACTAAAACCTAAAATATTTGCAGTTCTTTAAGATTTGCAGTCTTCAGTGAAGAGGTAAACTAAGAAGGCATATAAAATAAATGCATACAATTATTTTTAAATTATTTTAGAAGTTTGCAAAGTGCCTATACCTTCTCATTTGATACTCATAACAGCAACCCTGTGAAATAGGTGATCTTGTTACTAAGACTGAGAGAATCTAAAATATTTGTCTAGGTTACACAGTTAATAGGTATCTGATGCAGGAGTGAGGCTCTGGTCTCCATGACTCCTAAAGAGTACAATTAAATCAGATATCCAATATTCTATCTAGTTCCAACAATTCAGATCACAATGTATTGTTTGCCAATTCTATGTGACCCTTCTCCATGATATAACATTAGATTACTAGTGGTTGATAGGGGTAGGGGTCAATCTAACATTCTGGATACCTTCCTTACTTTCTACTGATTTTACAGGGACAGCAGTGGAATATTTGGGTTACTGGTAATGCTTTGCCCTTGCCATGTTTCCATCCTATGATCTATTCCTATAGCATGTTTTTGTTGTTATAACTTCCCTCTTTATTCTTCAATGTTTCATATAGGGTATCACATCTACCATGAATTTTTCCCCTGTTCTCTGTATGATATTCATGTTCATTTCTTCATAGAATGCCTTTGGTATATCTCTAGGTAATTGGACATAACAATATGGGTAAAATATTGGTATAAAAAGATGAGAGTTTTGTTTTTTTCCCAGGAGAAGCCTAAGGTCATTTAAAGAGTTTGCAATTTCCTATAGGAAATCTTGTCCACTCTCTTCCTCATTGTGTTTAATTAGTTTATTTAATATAAAAATAGAAGTATCATCATAAGGTATGTTTAATATAAATATCATCATCTAATATAATATAATCATATTAATCTGTTTAATATAAAATTTTTGCTGAGGCGAAGGAGTTAGAGGTTGCTCTGGTACATTTTTGATCAAGTAATTTTACTTATAAATAACAGTCCTGGTTTTAAGCCAGAGGAATAGAACAGTGATTTGAAATGACAATGAACAATTTGAGTATATGCAATTTCATATTTCCTTGCAATACTATAGTAGAGAGGTCACCATTTTTTCTATTATTTTTTTAAACGTAATCCATGACATCTCTGTTTAGTGAGGTCACAAGTATATCAGCTGTTACAGTAGATTTGAAGTTGTGATCAGATATAACCCAAAGAAGAGTCACTTCTTTATTTCACGGTTATTGAATGTCCATCAGAACAATACCTTTTAGCCTTTACTGAAATTAGCTAGATTTGAACCAGCCACTTGCAAAAGTTTCACATCTAATTATCAATGCTCTTTGCCATTTTTTCCTTGGGGACTTAATTTTCTTTCTTCATCTTTTCTACTGTCACTTGTGAATCACAGATCTTTCATTGAGCCACATTCAAAAACTTACACTTTTCAACAATTTAGAAATCCAAGCAAAGAGTTGGATTTAGTTTTCATTTCTTTGCTTTCTTATTTGCAAGTACCTCATATTTTTAGTTATATCAGGGTAAATACTGACCAATTGAACAGAAAGGTACAATTAACTCTTACATAGAGCTTGTTTCAAAAATTGGAAGGGGATGAGTGAACCGCCATACCATATTTCAATGTTAGATTAGTTGTAGAATAAGTCAAACAGGTAGAAAAGGGGCAAAGCATTCCAGGCTCCTAAAAGATATTTCAATCTTAGCAGACTTTTTCTAATTTTGAACCCAATAAGAAAGGATAGAAGTGATTCTAAAGTAATTGTTCTCCCTGTTGAACCCCTCCAAATCCACATGATACAAAATAACTCCAGAATGTTTCAGATCACCTTAGCCCATGGTATCATAATACCCTGCCTATTCCCCAACACTCTTCAATGAACTTGACTCAAAGATAGCTTATCTCTTCTAAATGTCCCATCCCCATTGGAAAAACAGTCATTTCAGTGGACATACCATTTCAAACCTCTTTATTCTAGCCTTGACTAAAATCAGAAATTAATGATTCTCTCCTATATCCTGTTGTGCCTTAGTCTCAAGTGCTTTGACATAGTGAAATGAGAAGAACCAGCACATTTTATACAATTAAAACAACATTGTAAAACTAGACACCTTGGAAAAGCTTAAGAACTCAGATCAACATAATGACCATCCATGATTTCAGGGGTTTAAGTTAGTGGTGTGCTAGAACAAACTCATAACAGTTCAGGAAGTAGCTTGTAGTTAAATATTCAGTGTGAGTATTCACAATTCAGAGATTAGAAACTCTATAAATCAGGGCTTGATTTTTTGTTATTGTTTTTCGTCGCTGCCTAGACTTAAGAAAATGTTAATAATGCATATTAAATTTTAAAAAGTATGTCACATATATTCTTTTCTTCTGAGAGTTAATTATTAAATAATTATTAGCATACATTTGACATAAAATTCCATCCCACTGTATGTACAAATAGCACTAATCTTTCCCTGCTATATTGCTACCCTACTTATTCCATATGTCCTTGCTACTTCTTGTCACATTTACCTGTTTATTAGGTGATTTCTCTAATTTTTTTGAGGGATTGGGGGGGGGGGGGTCTGAAACTGAGGAGCTACATTTGTGGCTCTGCATAAATAATGGTAGGAGAGTATAACAGGGAGAAATATTAAAACTTAAATTTTAAAAGGCAAGTCTGTTGATATTACCTAATAATCAAGAATAACAAATATGTACTAACCATTATAAAGTTTGAGTTTACTTGGAAGGTAGATAGATAGTATTTTGAGTGGTTTTATTTACAAGGGAATTTTAACCAGAGAAATAGTAGGCATAAGGTCCCATTCCCTAAACGAATAAAAAACATAGTTCTATAAAGCTTCCGTTGATGATCTTTTAAAACAACAAAAAAATATTGAGACCTTAGGTCTAGGAAGGAGCCTAGGTAAATAATAAAATGTAGATAATATTTATCTACCAGAAAAGAGCTTGGATTAGATTAGATGAGATAATAACATTGATAACTTTAGAACACAAAATACAGGTGAAGGGAATTTCACTATCATAAAGAGAAACTGCTAGAAGAAAGCAAAAAAATAATTTAACATTTAATGCTCATTGCAAATGACATGTTGCTCTTAGGTCAAATTTATTACATCATATGATTATTTTTATGGGCTGAAAGTATGAGCCTCCTGTATAACATGTATTTGTGTTCCTTTAATAGGAATTGGAATATAATTTGCCTCTTTTAAATTATTGTGTAAGTTTATGTATATCATTTTTGATAATATTTGTTTGATCTTACGATTTGTAAAGAAGGCCTTTTCTTATATACAAGTCCAGGAACCTGAAAGTGAAAACACTTAGTTAAGAATAAAAATATAAAGAAAAATATTCAATATCAATTAATTGTAGCACAGACCACACAAAGAGATGGAGAATACTTCTGTCAACATGGTTCCAAGAAAGGACTCAGAGTGTAAATCATTCAATTTTCATTCCTGGTAACACAAAGATGCCTCTAGTAAGTGTTTCATAAGACTTGGGTATGAGTTAATTTTTATTCAGTTATTATTCTGCTCAAGAAAATGAGAAAACAGATCCTAAAGGGGACATTCAATGAGATTTCTAGAGCTAAATAGGTATGCAAGTCCTCTCCCATCCCCCACTCCAAAGAAAGGGATACTACTTACATTAAGAAAAAAAAAATTCTCATATGATCCAAATATACCTCTTAACTATTGATTTTTATCTCTTTGCCTTACCTAGATTAAGCTCTCTGAAAGAGACAATCAGTACCTTCACTTCCTTTTCTTTTCTTTTTTTTTTTTTTTTGCCTTTTTGGAGGGCAATTGGGGTTAAGTAACTTGCCCAAGGTCACACGGCTAGGTTTTTTGTTTGTGGGTGCGTTAAGTGTCTGAGGCCGGATCTGAACTCAGGTCCTTCTGACTCCAGGGCCAATGCTCTACTCACTGCTCCACCTAGCCGCCCTTCACTTCCTTTTCTATCACTTACTTCAATACCCTCTGAATTCTGGCTTCTTAGGTCATTTTCAACAGAATTTGTCCTCTACAAAGGTAGCAATTCTTTCAATGCTAAAAGTAATAGCGTTTTCCTAATCCTTATAACCTTTAATCTCTTTGCAGCTTTTGATTATGTCGATATTTTTCTATTCCTGGATACTTTTTTCACATTTGTCAGTACATACTGCCTTAAATGTTTTCTTTGCCATTAGAATGTTAACACCTTGAGTAAAAGAAATATTTCCCTTTCTTATTTCTCCAGTGCCTAACACAGTATCTAGAACACAGTGAGAACTTATTAATTGTTGATTGACTGGATAATTCTTAACAATAATCCTTAAGAAACAGATGTATAGTCATTTCTGCAAATCCATTGGAAATTGTAGAACAAGAATGATTCGTAGGGATTCTTGAAACCCAAATATGAATTTCCATCAACTGTCCCAGATAAATTGTATATTAGCATACTGGGAGAAGTAGTAGATAAGATTCCTTAGCCACTGTTCATTATTCTTGATGAATTATAGAACATATCAGAGGTACACTAGGGCTAGAGAAGAAAAAGTCTTTTCCTAATTTTTCAAATGGAGAAGATAGAATCTGAAAATTATTTCATTTTTATTACTTAGGAAATTCTAATATATATATATAAAAGAAATGGTTAGTGATACCTAGAAATAGAATTGATGATTCATGAAGAACAAGAATGACTACATCAAGAACAATATCACACTTCACTTTCCCTTCTGACAAAGTTGTTGTTTTTTTGTCCTTCATTTTCAAAGAGGATTAATGACTTCATGGGAGGATTTCTTGACTTGCACATAATTTGGATTTGAGGTACAGATGCACAAAGTCATCAGTCTCACTCTGTATTCTGGGGTTATTGCAATCAAGTGCCAAGACAAAAGTTAAGATGACTGGCAATGGACCAGGATGCAGCTGATGACATTGGCATCTTTGATGTCTAACCAAGCTCTAAGTGTAACCACAGGATGTTCAGCTGCCTTCATAGCAATTAGAACAAACTGTTGACATCCCCTTTTTGCAAGGGCAAATCTTCACATGCTGGGGGAAGTCATTCCCCTCACTCACCAATGGGTTTGAGGCCTCAATGTGGTATAGCTGGTCTGGCAAGATTGTCTTCCTGAGAGGGGGCAGAGTCAAGATGGCAGAGTAGAAGCAGCAGTTCTGAAGAGCTCCAACCCACACCACTTCAAAATTATGTAAAAGAGGGACTTTCAATGACCTCAGGAGCTCCAGAACCCAAAATGACACAGAGAAGCTAACCTCCCTCTGAGGACAGCTCTGGCAGTCCAGCAGGGAGCAGCCTGCACAGCACTCTTGGAGCTGAGACCAGGCCATACCAGCAGGGACCCCAGAACACCAGCAAGTGTGGCTTTTCCAGAATTATCAACACATGGATGCCTAGGACAAAGTGAAAGGTCAGTGGCCTATGGACTTTTGGACTGGTTGGGAGAGCCTGCAGCTTCTTCCTCTGGGGGTGAGAAGCTGCTGAGGAGATGGCGCAGCTTGCACCACTTTGTCACCTTGCAGCTTTAGCTCTTGGCATGCAAACTGTAGGGGGATCCAGCAATCAGTCTGGGAGGTAATCATTCTTGCTTTAACTTTCTTGGATTTATATTGTGGTCTGGGATGGAGGTCTTGGGGTGTGTGATGAGCTTGCCAGAGTGTGTGGAAGCTTCACAGAGGCCACCCAACTAGTACCTCCGGAAGTTGAGAAAACCCCGACGTTTGGGACTGAAGATCCCCTGGCTGGTGGCAAAGGCCTACTGTGGCAACAAGCCCAAAAGTCAAACAATAGAGTGGTAGCATGCCTAGTCAAAGGAAACAAAATAAACAGAAAATGCAACATTAGACCCCTATTTTGGGGGCAAAGAGGATCAAAGCATGGAAGAGGAGAAGGAATGTGAGGTCAGAAATCCTGCACCAAAATCCCCAAATAAAAATACAAGCTGGCTACAGGCCATAGAGTACCTTAAAAAGGAGATAAGAGAAGTGGGGAAAAATTGGGAAGAGAAATGAGAAAGATGCAAGAAAAGTATGAAATGAGAGTCAATAGCCTGACTGAGGAAAATAACACCTTAAAAATAGACTAACTCAAATGGCAAAAGAGGCTCAAAAAGGCAATGAGGAGAAGAATGCCTTAAAAGGCCAAATTTGCCAGATGGAAAAAGAATCTCAAAAGCTCACTGAAGAGAATCATTCCTTCAGAACTATATTGGAGCAAATGGAAACTAATGACTTTATGAGAAATCAAGATGCTATTAAGCAGATCCAAACAAATGAAAAAATAGAAGGCAATGTGAAATATCTCACGGGGAAAACCACTGACCTAGATAATAGATCCATGAGAGACAATCTAAAAATCATTGGACTACCTGAAAGCCATGATCAAAGAAAAAATCTAGAAATCATCCTTCAAGAAATTTTCAAGGAAAATTACCCTGTTGTTTTAGACCCAGAGGGGGAAATAGAGGTTGAAAGAATCCACAGATCACCTCCCAAGAAAGATCCCAAAAAGAAAACTCCTAGGAATATTGTAGCCAGGTTCCAGAATTCCCAGATCAAGGAGAGAATATTACAAGCAGCCAGGAAAAAACAATTTCACTATTGTGGAAACATAATCAGGATAACAGAGGATCTGGCAACTTCTACACTGACCGATTGAAGGGCTTGGAATATGATATTCTGCAGGTCAAAGGACCTGGGATTAAAACTAAGAATCACCTACCCAGCAAAACTGAGTACCATGTTTTAGGGGGAAATATGGTCATTCAATGGAATAGAGGACTTTCAAGCATTCTTGAGGAAAAAAAAACAGAGATGAATAGAAAATTGGACATTCAGATACAAGAAGCAAGAGATGATTGAGAAGGTAAACAGGGAAAAGAAATCACTATGAACTGATCAAAGTTGAACTATTTACATTCCTACAGGAAAAACAATAACTGTAACTGATGAAACTTTTCTCAGTATGAAAATAGTTGAAGAAGGGTATATGGGCATATGAATACATATGTGAATGTTTGTATATATGTTTTCAGGTATACATAGATAGAGGGCATAGGTCAAATTTAATAGGAAGGGATGATACTTAAAAGGTGAGATTAAGAGGTGAGAGAGTAATGTGGTGAGGGGGAATGGGGAGAGACAATGGGGTGAACTGTCTTGTGTAGAGAAGGCAGGGGAAGGTGGTTGCAGGGGAGGGGAAGAAGAGGAAGGCAAAAAGGTGAAACATTATTCACATTGAATTTGGACCAGGGAGAGAATGACATGCATACTAAATAGGGTGTCCCAACCTACAGGAGTGTGGGGGGGGCGGGGGATGGGGGAATGTGGTGGAGGGGAGGGCGGGCTGGGGGGAAGGGAAGTTGGAAGCACCCACTTTTGAAAATGGACAGGATCAAGGTGGAGAGTGAACCAGGAGGAATGTGGGATGGGAGGGAGGGAAATATACTCAGTCTTGTACAATATATCTACTATGGTAATCTTTTTCATAGTTACACATGTACAGCATATACGGAGTTGCTTATCTTCCTTTTAAAATCAAATGTTTTAAAATATATAAATACTATGATTAATACTATTTTGCATAGAATTGGGAAATAAGATGTGCAGGCAATGGGGCACAAAGGGGGTATGGGAGAAGAGATGGGAGAGAGAAGATTGGATGAGGGGATATCCTTTATGACTTTTATTCTGGGGTAGTGGGTAGGGGAAATTTGGGGGAAAATTGTAACTCAAAATCTGATGGAAATGAATAATGTAAACCAGAAGTTAATAAAGCATTTGGGAAAAAAAAGAGATTGTCTTCCTGAATTGTGGTTACTATGCATGCTATAGCTTCTTGGAGCCACACATGAGAGTTGAGTTAGAAGTGGACCCCAAATAAAGATGAGCAACCTTGAAAAGAGATGTTAGTCCTCTTGGAATATCTCATACACCCCTTGAATTATTCATATATCTCATACATTCCTAGGGCTTACTATATTAAATAAATATTCAATGCTCTTTCATAAAAAATAAGGAGAAATGTGAATTATATAATAGAAGTTTCCTGCCTATGAAAACAATTGAAGACCACACTTAAAGAGTAATCATTAATGATATTATGTCAACTTGGAAGAATATCCTTTATTTAAAGTTCCCATGATGATTTTTCAGTCCTGTGCTATTTACAAATATTGTCAGTTACTTTGGATAATGATTTAGATGATCTTTACTTTTTTAATCAAATTTATGGATGACATAAACCTAGAAGAATAGTCACAATATTATATGGAAGAATTACTTAATAAGAAAAATTTCATTTTTAAGTGTCTATGACATACCAAGCATTTTACTAAATGTTAAGGATTATTGTTGTTCATCCTTCATTCTCAAAGAGGATCAGTGATATAGTGAGGTTGATGTGCTAACTTACAAGTGAATTGGGTTTAAGGGAGGCAGAATTGTGCAAAGTCATTGCCCTCTTTCTCTTCTCCAGAGTTATTGGAGTCCAGTGACAAGACAGGTGTCGAGATAATTGGTCATGTGCCAGGATTCAGTCGTTGACCTTCTCCAGATATCTACTACATACAACTTTTCTAAGATTCTATTCACTTCCTTAACTTCTTTCTTATTTATTTTATGATTAGATTTATCTAGTTCTGAGAAAAAATAAAAAGTTGTGGTTCTATACTAGTATAGTCTTTTTCCTCTTCTAATTTGTTAAACTTTTCCTTTAAGAATTTGAATTGTATGCCCATTGTGATTGCCTATTTCCTGACCTGTAAAGTGTATTTCTGCTTCTAGGGTACAGAAGTCTGTGACCCATGCTTCTCAAGCTGGGAGATAGGTCTTTGGTTGTTGACTTTGTGTGCTGTAGCCTCTGGGTATCTAGCCTGAGGCCAGGACTCTTAGTGTCTCCCCAAAGTTACCCTGAGGCTCACAGAGTAATCTGTGTGGGAGGGGTGGTCGGGCCACTTAAACTTTCTGCCTCTGTGCCCCTGGGCTATAGCTCAAGCAAGCTCAGCAGCTGACAGCCAGGAGAGCTGGTGTCTACAGATTCCCCTGGTGGTGCTAAGGCCCACCTAGGCTAGTGTTGTTAATGCTTGCTGGCTCTATCACCCTGAGCTTCTGGATCTCCTGCTCATCAGCTGAGGTAGGGCTTGTTGGGACCCCTCCTGCCTTTCACTTCAGACTCCTCACTGCCTCAGTTGTACCCTTTCTTGGTGACTCCTGAGCCTGAGACTATTTCTACTATTTTAGGATTTTACTCTGGGTGGGGCATTTATCTCTTTGTTTTCTGGGTCAAGGAGGGGGAATCAGAGCAGCTAGGGTTTGCCATCTTGGCTCCTGGAAATTGAGATAGGTGATTTTTAAACTTCCAGTCTGTGGGCTTATAGCCTCAGGAGAAGCTGCTATCCCTGCTGCAGGCCCTGTGTTTTCTCTTACCCAGCTCAGACTGATACTCCTGTCCAGGGGTAAGATGGCTTCGAATCACCCTGGGGGTGGGGAGTTGGTTGACTGGGGCTGCTTCTCACTCTGCTGCATTCTGCTCTCTGTTCTGCACTGGTGTAGCCCCTATGTGCTCCATGCTCCCCCTACCCAGACATACATGGGCACTTTCCTGGGCTGGAGATCTGCCATGTTCCATCTCCCAGTGGATTCTGTCACTCTAAAATCCATTCAGATTAACTTTTTTTTTTTAAGTAATTGGGGTTAAGTAACTTGCTCAAGGTTACAGGGCCAGTTATTATCAGATTAATTTTTTTAAAGTTCAGTGACAGGATTTATGGAGGAACTTAGAAAAGTTACTGTTTCCATTCTGCCATCTTAGCTCCACCCCCTGAAGTCTGTACTTCTATAAAATGTCTTTACAATAATTCATTAATTCTTAAATTATCTCCCCTTGATCTGTTTTTCACGTAAGTTGTTTTTCCAGTGAGATACTTCACATTTGTTCCTATTTTATCATTCTTTGGACACTGCTCTAATGCTTTTTGATATTTTGTGGAATTTTTAGCTTCTGCTGGCCAAATTCTAATTTTTAAGAAATTATTTACTTCAGGGATCTTTTTTTAACCCCTTGCTACATTTGTCCAATTCTTTTTTAAGGAATATTTTCCCATAATTTTTGTGCCTAATGTGTTAATTGTATTTTAATTCTTTTCTTCCTTTACTTTCATTTGCCTATTTTTTTCCTGTTGCTCCTGTGTGATTTTGAAAATATTTAATAGATATAGAAATTCTTGTTGGGTTTGTTTTCAATTCACATTGTTCTTTGAGATTTTGCTTATACTTAAAAAAAAAAAGTTAATTTCTGAGTTTGTGCATTGATTTTCCCATTCCCCGTAGTAGATATTTATGGTCAGTTTTTAAAAATTCTTTTAAAAATTCTATTCATTGATTTAGAATTTTATGTAATGTTTGACTCTGTTCCAGGTATGGGGGTTGGAGGTACTCTGTGAGAAGCTTTAGGCTTTTTGCACTTATGTTTTCAGAGCTAACGTTGGAAATTTGGAAGTTTTTGGTGCCTCAAAGGTGTTCTAATCTGGGGAGAGATGTAGTTACTGTTCACTTGGTCTGCATTCTGGTTTATATCCAGGAAGACTCCTTTATTCCTTGGGATTATAATTGATATTGTTCCTCTGGGCCCCCTTCCCTTTTTGAATGGAAGTGATATTACCACTTAGGATCCCTAATCTTTTGGGGCCAGAATTGATTCTGCCTTTCTTCTTTACTGAAAGTGCTCCTTTATGTCCTTGAAGTCTGACCCAAAAGTATGTATTGGCAATTGAATTGTCAAATAGTTGCCACTCATTGTCCCCACTCTCTTTTGACTGAAAAATCTTCCTTGCTTCCTTTGAATTATGACCCAGAGGAGGGTATAGGCAATAGAGTTGCCAAACAGCTTCTGGTCCTGCTTCCACTACTAGCAAATGGATCCCTTCTATTTTTTTCTGTTCATTTGCTACATCTCCTTACCATCTATGGCTTGAGAGCTCCCAAAACTTCTGCTGCTTGTGTCAACATCACTTAGTACCCCCATTGGTGTTTCATCCATGTGGGTTCTGGGCCAGCCACATCTCTCATTTCACAGATCTCTCTTTCTAACCTATGTTGTCTTGGACTAGAAGATCTTGTTGGCTTTATAGCTCTAGAATTTGAGTTGAAATGATATTTTAAAGATGTTTAGAGTGTAATGTTGGAAAATTTAGACTGAGTACTTCTCTGTTCCACCATTTTGACTCTGCTCTTGGAATTCCTATATTGAGTTTCAAAAAGAGCTTTTATTTCTCCAAAATTTGCTCATTTAAGTCTTTGTCCCCAAGCAATCAATTGGAAATATTTATTATAAAGGAGAGAAATGAAAAGGGAAAATAATAAAGGTTTACAAAGATTTGAAATGCCACCATATTGAAGGAAACCTAACTTGTGATACTCCAATTAATAAAGTTGGAGGAAAGGAGCTTCAATAAGGAATATTCTATCAATAAGGAAGAGTTTACTGTAGTCATTATTTTCTTGAGCAGTCTAATAATTTAATTGGTTGCTTTTTTTAATAGTGAACTTTCTGTAACTATAAATATCCAAGCAGACAATGAATTTCTATTTGTCAAGGATGAAATATCCTATTGAATTGATACTCATTCTTTAAAGAGTAACTTATATATCACCTTTTCAATGTAACTATCCCTGACCAGAAAAGATCTTTCTTCTTTCAGAGGATACATAGCCCTTTGTTTTGAAATCTCTAAAGTAGTTGCCATGTAATATGTTGTTTTCCATGTGTCTGTGATTCTTTCTTATTTCCTTTCAGTTTCATTAGGGCATGCATTGTTTTATCTCAACTTCTTTCTCATTAACATTCTAGCTGTAGGAACTTATTTTTTTTTTAACTTGGCTCAACTATATTTGATATAATGTGACTTAGATTTTTCTTCTGTCCATGTGAATTTGAAATAGATGGTCTTGGAAATCTTTTTCTTCCTATTGGCATTTTAACTAATTGGATGCAAAAACTATCTTCATCTTTATCTTTGTTCAGTATCTAGCAGTGTAAAATGCAGTTTTAGTTAATATTATATAACTTTAAGAGTATTAGCAAGCATCTACACATATGGGAAAAGTTAAGAATATTACTTATGCAGAAACACCATTTTTAAAAGTTTTATAAGGTTAGGAACTGGAAATGAAATTTCACAGATGTAGGATACTCTAAGATGTAAACTTCCTCTGTATTGGTACAACCTCTATATTGGTATGTTCTCTGCAACTTAAAGACTGTGATAACTGTCCAATACAGTATGTACCAGAAGTAATACGATAACTTACATCTTCCAGGTTCACAAGTCTAACTCTTGGTGTAAAATGTTACATTATCTCTCTTTAAGTGTAATTTTGGAAATTTAAATGGGTTTCCTGATGTATATTAAGTTTCTAATGATGTTGCAATAGAAAGAAGGAAGTCCTTGGTAGAGTACATTTTTAAAATTAGTCTCTTTTCACAAGTGTTTTACAGAGCAATTTTTTCCCTCTTACAAAGACAGGATATCATTTTAAGTGAAGGAAACTTTCCAAATAGAGTCAGAGGATATAGGTTTGAAATTTGGGGGGGAAGGGGATACAGGTAGATAGAGATAAATAAAACTTCTCTTCATATTCCTGACATTCATAAAATAACGACTTCCCTTTATCTGGTAAAGAGTAGAGCAGGATATAAAATAACAATAGATTGCTATTATGACAGTAGTTTGTGCTTCTTTAGAAATGTAAAACACATTTAAACAATTTTGTTCAAAAGAGTAAGATATTTAAACAAAAAGTCTATGTCCAAAACACTATTTTTTAAAAGATGGGTTAAAATTAACAAAATCAATTTATTTTAAATTCAAGTAATTTGTGACCTCATTCAAACATTGGAATGTCACTATATAATTGCAGAAGTTTTAATTTTTAAGGAACATTATTATTAAAACTTGGTTTCATTAAACAAGCTTTTTGTAGTAAAATAAATGCAAAAAACCAAAACAAGACACCAAAATATTTGCTTTAACAATGAGTTCTGTACCCATGGGAAGAGTTTGCAATTGCAGCAAAGTCATTTGCTAATATAACTTGTGCCATGTAATATGAACAGAATAGCCATAGAAAATTAAATATTCATGATTTATCATTTTCTACATACTGGCTACCTGACTATACAAAAAAATTGAAAATTTACACCTTCATGATAGCTATGACAGCTTCCTCTCTAATAAAATGGATATTTATGAATCTAGATTTATAGTCTTGCACTAAAGTATTGATACTTTCTTACTCAAGCAGCAGGTAATTTTCTTTTGCCATTGATGAGAAAAAAGTATCTAGGAAAATTAAATGGTTGTAGAGTTCAAATGTTTGTCTTTTAGTGTTAAGAAACCCCATCTGTCTCTTGATATTTTAAAGAAGGGGGAAAATGTCTCTCTTCTTTTATGGTTGCACTTCAATTCTTCCTGAAAGCAGGGGGATACAATAAATATCCTCTTGGGGTTCCTTTTACTTTTATGATCAGAAAAGCTGCAGATAAATTACCTGGACATTATTGGGTTTTGGTTTTTTTTGGTATACATTAAATAATTGCAAATTGCTTTGATTGGAAGTATAACTACATCGAAAGCCCCAAACTTATTTGAGGAAAAAGAAGGCTAACTTTATAGACTTGTAGAGATAAATAAAGAGTGATTTTATAAATTCACTTCAATAACTTCTTTTAAGTGGGTCACATTTGTTATACTCTCTAAGGATATCTGAAATGTCTACCAAATAAAATGTACATCAAAGGTTCAGAAATAAACCTACTATAGTGATTGTTGAAATTTAAATGTGAGTTAAGGTGAGGCTAACAAAGGAAAAAGAAGAGAATGAACTAGGTTCCCTTGAGATTCGATATTGACTTACCATATGGCATAGAACTGTGGTCATAAGAAATGGCCCATAGGGACAAAACTCCTCCATCCTGGCAGGGTCTATATTTTGATAGATTTAACTGGGACATCTTCTAAATACTTCTAAAATGGGAAACTAGGTTGGAATTAATGACTATTAACTCTCACTATTGTAGCTTTGATAGGTTGTTGTATTTCTTTTGGAGAACAAGACTTGTTGATAATCCAAAATAAGCAAACAAAATACCACTAAATGATACCAAAAATGTAGTCTTTTGTGTTCATTACATAAGATTTTGTGTTGTTGTTCAGCCATGTCCTGCTCTTTGTGACCCCATTTGGGATTTTCTTGACAATCCTTTTCCTTCAACTCATTTTACAGAAGAAGAAAAGGCAAACATTATTAAATAACTTGTCCATGGTCACACTGCTAATACACATCAGTGGTCAGATTTGAATTCATGTATTCATAACTTCAGACCTGGTGTCATGTCCATCTACCACCTAGCTGCATATTTCTTGTTTCCTTTATTATGGAAAGCCTTGAATAAGACATAGACATAAGTCATGTGGTCAAGATTAATGCAAATTTCAATAGGATTTTTAAAATGAAGGGTTTAATAAGTTTCATTTTTATGCTTGCTATGAACCTGGGAATTCATGGGCTCCAATGAAAGTAAAATTTGATTATATGTTCAAAATCAAATCACAACACTGCAAAGCATTTAAATTAATAAACAAACTTCAAGATGTTGCAAAGCTTATCCAAGAGACACTAATGTATTACTATTTAAACACACACACACACACACACACACACACACACACACACATATATATATATAACTTTCAAGGCTGCATTTAAGTGTATTTTAATCAATTAAATCCCATATTATCCCTTTTTAGAAACAAATCAGCATTAGCTATTTGGAACTTGCTTTGATTTTAATATATACATTCTATTGTCCCTGCTCCACTCTTCTCCTAACAGTCCTGATTCAAATCTCTGCTTTACCTTTTCTTTGTTAATTGGCCCTCAAGGAGAAAATTTATTTATTCAAGGCAAATCCATCTGAATTTACAGTGAATGGTTCAGGCATCACTCCTTGAAATCCAATATGGTCCTATGTTTATTTTGTTCTATTTAGGGGGATATATGAAGAGTTTCCATTGCTCAACCAAAATATAAATTTAGCTCATGAGACCTATTACCTTCTGCCTTTCACCTCTGTTTTCTAGAGGGTTTCACATGTTGGCATCAATTTAACTAAATACAAAGTTTCTTCTTTTTAGCACATTTATTCAAAAATGTCTTTCTTGTTTCATCAATAACATTCAGGTAAAGTGAAATTTCTGTGGGCAGTAGCATTAGTATATAAGTACTGGACTATTTCTTATTTCTTTCAAAATACTTGAAATTATGTTTCACAAGTAACTTTTGTTCCCAGTAATAGAGTTTTAAAATCTCTGCTCAGGTCTCATTTCACAAAACAAATCTGTAGAAGTAATTAATTATGTTTACTTGAAAAATCATCCCTCCTACAGGATTTTTTTACTGTATATATTATTTATCCTTATAGTCAAAATTTTTTTTTCATTTTCATTCATTCACCAAAATTTTATCAATGATTCCTTCAGTATGTGCACAGAACATTTTCATACATGTTTAAGAGTCATGTGAAAGTAAGCATATGAGGGAGTAGTCACTGATATTTTCCTGTGCATGTCTTAATTTTTATTTTGATGAATGATGATACTTCTGGCAAGATTGATAAATTAATATTTAAGCCTAAGTCCATTTCCCTTTTACCTAAAAGTAGGAGAAAATTCAAATAAAGTAAAAGAAAAATAACAGGAATAGAGGAAAAGGAAAGAAGTGGTCATAAGAAAATCCCCAATAAAGCACATAGTTGTCCAAAGGAAAAAAGATGTGAAGGGAAAACTCTAGAAGAAGCAGAATTTAATTCTGAAAAAAAAACATTAAAGAATAGATGATGGATAGAACCAAATGTCTGGGAAATGTTAGTAAATAGTGAAATGTCTGAAAAGAATAATATGGAGGAAATCAAAACATGAATTGATAAAGCCAGAAATTGGAGTTGACTCAAACTCAAACAATTAGAGTCAACTCAAACTCAAACAAAAATGGGGGAAAAAAAACAAAAAACATCTATAAGGCAAATAAATGAACTCTAAAGACAAAGTTAACCAGACAATAAAAGAGTCGACTTCCTTGGGAACTGAAATCATAACATAATTACAATAATTTTTTTCACTGTACTTAAGGAAATGCTGGAAGAAAATTATTCTAAAAGATTGGAACTAGAGTGAAAGGCATAAAATAGAATCCATGGTACATTAACAGAAAATAATACAAGGTTTAATTCAGAAGGGAATCTTCCTTCTAAATTCAAGTCATTCCATTTCAAAGAAAAAGATTCTGCAAGGGTTAAAAAAAAAAGAAAACAAACAAACAAAAATAACAACTCATCTTATTTATAAGGAAAAAAATTTCCCAAAAGAATCATCCAAACAAACAAACCCAGAGTTACTCATAAGTGGCTAGAAATGAAAGCAACTTGTCTAGTAAGGATGAACATAAGCTTAAAGGGAATTCTGACTTTAAAAAGGGTGTAGAAATAATGACTGCTATGGATTTCTTTTGCCAAAAATTAGAACTGAAAAGGATTTTTGAAATACCAACATTGAGGACAAATACTATTCAAGAATGATAATTTCCAGCATCTTGAAGGAGTTAAGAAAAAAATCCAGTGCTTACATATTGATGCAACTAGTGACGAATGTAGACATAAATAATGCTTACAAAAGGAATCTTAAAATTATTACTATGGCTTATGGAATTTGGGACAAGAAGTTAAATAGTTTGTAGTGGGGGTCAGACATATGCCCAGATTGCCTCAGATGGTACCTTCACATGTAGCATCCTCAAGAGTACTCCTGCAGCTATCATCATGGAATGTGAGTGAAGTGTCTTGAGTAATAGACTATGGAACATGATTAGACATTCTATAACTGGTTACAATGAGCTACCATGTGTTAAAAAGGAGATACTTTGATCAGATTCAGAGACATTTGAAAATAATCTATGAAGTTTCATATATCATATATTTCCTACATTTGCTTCAGGGTGAGGGGCAGGGTTCTTGGTAAATAACTTTGTTCATGACTTCTGTTGAAGAAACTGGACTTTTCTACCTAGGGAATTTCCAAAGGTCTAAAGAATGAATCATAAAAAGGCTGTCGTCTGAGTTTAAGCCGAGCTTCTCAGCTAACACAGCAGAGTGTTCTAGAAGGAGAGATAAGAGAAATAAATAAGTATGATGCAAATACTATGTGCCAGGTAGTATGCTAAGTGTAGTATGCTAAGATAGATAACAAATGTTATGTATCCCATTTGCTTTTCTAACAACACTGGGAAAAATGCTATTATTATCCTCATTTTATAGTTGAAGTAGACATAGGTTAAACAACTTGCCCACAGATAAACAAGGTGTAAATATGTAGGGCATATTTGAACTCAGGTGCTCTTAATTCCATGCCCAACTCTAACCAACTGCCTCTAGAGTGCCAATGAAGGAAGGAATGATCTTTGGAATGACCTTTGGATTCTGTAACCAGTGAAAGATGAAAAGAGAACTCAACTTGCAACGATGATCCCTTTGAATATGGAATTGGAGGGGAAAATACTGTGTAGGAAATAAGCTAAAATGAACTTAATTCCCCAGAGACTAAAGTAGCATAGGAAAGAGTATGCACCAAGGATTTGAGGGAAACATCTGTATGTCTGTTCTGGCTGTTTCACTGAAATAATTACCCTCAGATTTCCATGGGAATAGAAATGTGTGTGTGCATATATATGTATATATAAGAAGGTAGATGGGTATATGAATACATATGTGAGTGAGTGTATGTATCTGTATAGGTATACATAGGCAGAGGGTACAGGATCAGTTGAATAGGAAGGGATGATACTTGAAAGGTGAAATTAAGAGATAATAGAGAAATATAATGAGAGGAGATGGGGAGATATAGAATGGGGTAAAATATCTCATTTAGAAGAGGTAAGGGAAAACTGTTACAATGGAGGGGAAGTACAGGAAGGCAAAAGGGAATGAGTCACCCTTATTCTCAATGAATTTGCCTTAGGGAGGGAATGACATATACACTAAATAGTATATTTCACCCTACAGTAGAGTAGGGTGGAAGCAGATGAGAGGGGTATGATGGAAGGGAGGGCAGGCTAGGCAGGAAGGGAAGTTGAACACACCCTCTTTTGAAAAAGGACAAATCAAAGTAGAGAATAGAACAAGGGAGGGGTGGGATGGGATGGAGGGAAATGCAGTCTGTCTTTCAGGATGTATCCACTATGCAAATGTTTTGCATAGTTACACATGTAAAACCTCTATTGAATTGCTTATCTTCCCAGTAAGGGTGTTGGATGAAGGAGGTAGGGAAAGATTTTGGAATTTAAAGGTTTAAAATTAAATGTTTAATATTATTATTATTATTATTATTTTACATGTAACTGTGAAATAAGATATATAGCACAGGGGCATAGAGATCCACCATGCCCTACTGGAAAGTCAGAGGGGGAATCAGGTAAAATATAGGAGAGAGCAGATTGGGGGAGGGGACATTCAGTGGCATTGCTGTTTTGGGGTGGTGGGTAGGGGGAAAATGGGGAGAAAATTTGTAACTCAAAATCATGTAGAAATGAATAATGGAGACTAAAAATTAAAAAAAAAGAAGTAAAAAAAAAGAAAATTCTTCCAGCCCAAGATACTTTAGCAGGTCTAAAACACAGATTGGTGAAAGGGGGAGGAAAGGTTATATGAAGCCCACAAAGAAGAAATACTAGTTGTAGGACCAGGTAGGAAAATTGAGAGAATCAGCAGCAGCTTTGTGAGCTGTCAAACCAAAAAATGTAAAGGGACTTGTCAGTGGTTAGAAAGATAAGAGTTAAGGCTTGTGCTAGCACTGAATCCATAATGAGATGTTATTTGGTGAATCTGTTGCCTTTACCCACATAATTCAAGAGTGGTAAATTACACTGTAAATCAAAAGGGAGTGGAAACACTGAGATACAGGATTGCATTTGATACTAAAAGGATCAGGGACTCTGAGGAACAGTGATATTTGTAATCCTAAGGGATCAGGAACACTCCCTAAGTAAGGACCAGTGTATAGACCAGAACAACTGTGACCAGACCACTCCCCAGATCAGATTAACTCAGGAATAACCAAAACACAAATCATCTAGATCTAGCTCAACCAGCAGGGCAAAAATCCTGAAGCTTACAACAGTACCCCTCCTACCCACAATGACAACAGAATCCAACTTTAACATAAAGTTTGAAATTAAGAAATAACATTGGAAAAATGAACAAACTTTAAAAAGTACTATCATGACTGGAAAAATCAAGACATAAATTCATGTCTGGAAGACAGTAAAATCAAAATTACTACAAGCAACATATCAAAGAAAAAAAAATAATTAGACTAAGTCTACCAAGAATTCCTAAAACTCTTTTTGTCCAAATCAAATAATGCTGAGGGCAGAAATATTAGCATATACATGAGAGAAAAGGAACAAAAACATATATATATATATATATATATGTATGTATATGTATATGTATATGTATATATGTGTGTGCGTGTGTGTGTATTTAACATCAATGTAAAAGATCTTTAAAAATATTGAAGAAAACAAATCTGTAAAAATGGAATCAACCAAATCAAGAAAGAAAATACCTCCTTAAAAAGCAGAATTGGCCAAATGGAAAAAGAGTGCAAGAAGTTAATTAAAAACAAATAAATAATTCTTTAAAAATTCAAAATGGGCAAGTGGAAGCTAATGACTCTGTGAAGCATCAAGAAATGATGAAATAATAAAAAATAATAAGTAAAAGAAAATGTGAAATATCTCATTGGATAAACAACAGATCTGGAAAATAAGTAGAGGACAGATTATTTAAATATTACACTACTATCTGAAATTCGTGATCAAAGAAATAGCATAAACATTATATTTCAATAAATTCTCAAGGAAAACTGGCAAAATGTTAGAACCATAGAAATTGAAGGACTCCATTGATCACCTCTTGAAAGAAATCCCAAAATGAAAATTCTAAGGAATCTTAGAGCCAAACTGCAGAGCTCTTAGGTCTAAAAGATAATACCTTAGTCAGCCAGAAGGAAATCATTCAAATATCATGGAACAACATATTAGGATCACACAAGATTTAGCAAGTATAATTTTAAAGGAGCAAAAGGCTTGGAATGATATTCCAAAAGGCAAAATAACTCTGAGTACAACTAAAAATAGTCTACCTAGAAAAATTGAGTATAAAATTTCAAAGGCAAAAATAATGAAACTGAGGACTTTAAAGTATTTCTTATGAAAAAGTAAAGCTGAATAAAAATTTGACTTTCAAATATAAAACTCAAAACAGCACAAATAGGTCCTTATGGAAAGAAATCATAAGGAACTCGATAACATTAAACTGTTTAACTTTCTATATGTTAAGATGATACATGTAACTTCTAGTGACTTTATCACTCTTAAGACAAAAGTATTATCTTTAGAAAGAGGGTGTGTGAGTGAGTTGATTATATTGAGAACATAAAAATGTAAAAAAATGGATTACACATACATATTTATATACATAAATATATATTCAATTGGTAATAAAAATATATCTTTCCCAACAGGGAAGTAGAAGAGAAAAGGGATAAAGAAGATAGTGAATGGAAGAAAATAGACATTAGGGGGGAAACAAGATTAAGAGGAAGAAAGAGAAAGAGTGACAGTGACAGAGAAGGATAAACAGAAGAAACTAGGGTGGAGGGAAATGCAAAGTTAGTAATCATAACTGTGAATGTGAATAAAATGAGCTCATCTATAGAAGTGGATAGCAGAATGGATTATAAACCAGAATCCAACAAGTCACACATGGAGTTAAAATAAGGGGTTGGATAAAAATCCATTATGACTCAGCTTTAGGGGTGCCTAGGTGGCACGGTGAGTAGAGAGTCAGCCCTGGAGTCAGAAGGACCTGAGTTCGGATCCGACCTCAGACACTTAACATACACACAAATAAAAACCTAGCTGTGCAGCCTTGGGAAGTTACTTAACCCCAATTGCCCACCAAAAAAAAAAAAAAGATTCAGCTTTAATAAAAATGAAAAGCAGGAGGAGTGATCATTATTTCAGAGGAAGCTAAAGCAAAAATAGACCTAATTAAAAGGGTTAGCTACAGCTTGTTAAATGGACCCTTCCTGCCACCCTGCTGGGCTGTCTTCAGCAGGAGTTTAGTTTCTTTCTGTCACTTTGTGGGTTCTATAGCTCTAAAGTTTCTCTTTAATTTCATCTATTTCAGCTTTAACTTTGAAAACATTATTGCTTCCCCTTCTTTTTTCTCATCAGCTGAAATGTAATAGATTTTACTCCAACCCTTTATTTTACATCTATGTGAATCTTTCATTTTAAAATGTGTTTCTTGCAAATATATTGTCCAATTCTGTTTTTTATCAATTCTGCTGTTTATGTTTTATAGGTGAATTCATCCCATTCAATTTCAAAGTTATAATTACTAGTCGTGTATTCACTCAGTTGCATTTTTTCTGACCATCTCTCTCCCCCTCTCTTTTTACCCTTTAAGTTTTCATTGAAGAATGTCTCACCTTGATGTTTTGTTTACTGTGCTACTCCAGAATTTGATTTAATGCATTACTTTAATGTTGTTTGGCAGAAAAGGTTGTAGGAGTTCAGCTGAATGCTTTCTCTACTTCATCATCTTGGCTCTTTAGAAATCTTTTTAACTCTTCCAGGAATTCTTGCAGGTTTTATGTACAATTCATTTTTTCCCCTTTGAGTCTTTGTTGTTATCCATTGTCACTTCATTGTCTTTGTCTGAGTCTGTGTCTTGATATTCTCTATCACCATGTTATAGTGTTGTTGTTTCTTTCTTTTTTTTTTTTGGTCCATGTCTTTTTCTTTGTTATTTGCTCCTTTCCCAGTCTATTTCTTGACTTTTAAGTTTTTGTTAAAATTAAGCTCTCTTTTGGATGTTGGTTGTGGAGATGGGAGGACCGCTATCTGAATCTTCATGTTTTTTTGCACTTATGTTTTCAGAGCTTGTTGTGGAGGGTTAAAACATTTAGTGCTATCAATTTGGTATTATCTAGAGAGAGGTGTGGTCACTGTTCTCTTGGTCTGTGCTTACTCCAGAAAGGTTCCCTTAATGGCTTTTAATTGTAATCAATGTAATCAATTTCCTTTGTGTCTAGAAGCAATACTGTTCCTCAGGGTCAATGCTCCCTCATTCACTGAAGAATTCCTCTCCACCCTTTAACTGTGACCTGTAAGTAGTTATAGATTGTGGAGCTGCCAAATTGCATCTATTTTGGCTTGTCATGATGGCCAGTGGTCCTCTGTCATCCCTTTCTGACCAGTTGCATGATCCTTTTACCATCTCTGTGTCCAAAAAGCTTCTACTGCTCCTGTAGTAACCACCAAATCCCACCACTGGCATAGCATTCACATATGCACCTGGCTAGCCTCCACTTCTACATTACAGATCTCTTCTTAAGACCTCTTAAGTTATCTTGTGATGGAATAATATTTCATGCCAACCAATCCTTTGCTCCATCACTGCAGAATTTTATTTGAGGCATCATTTTAAATCTGTTAACATAACATTTGGAGAGTTTTACTGAATGCTTTCTTTAATCTGTCATTTTGCCTGAATTATCAGAAATATGGACTCTATTATCTATTTTCCATGTAAGTCGTTTTTCTGCTGAGATATTTCACATTTTCTTCTTTTTCTTCATTTTTTTGACTTTGTTTCACTGTTTTTTAATGTCTCATGGAGTCATTAACTACCATTTGCTCAATTCTAATTTTTAAGGAATTATTTTCTTCAGAACTTTTGAACCTCTTTTTCCAACTATCCAATTCTACTTTTTTATAAAGGAGTTATTTTCATCAGTTAAGTATTGTACCTCTTCTAACATTGACGTTTATTTTAAAGTTATTTGGAGTGTAACTTTGGAGAGTTCTGATGCTCACTGTACTCTATCATCTTGATTCTTCCTTCCTCCAAATCTTTTTTTCAGCCAAAGTTAAGTAAAGTTTATTTTTTGTTTGCTTATTTGTAGTTTTCGGCATTCATTTCCTCAAGATTTGAATAATAAATTTTCCCACCATCTTTCGCCTACCCTCACCCCAAAATAGCTATTCTACTGAATACCCCTTCCCCCAATATACTCTCTCTTATGTGTTCCCCGTTCTGACTTTCTCATAGGACAAGATGGATTTCTATGCCCCAGTGCCATTTTTATCCTATTTCCCAGTTGCATGTGAATATATAATGTAATATATATATAATATATATTATATATAATATGTAATATATATATATATATTTGATTTAAAATTTTTGATTTTCCAGATTCTATCCCTTCTTCCCTTGTCACCCACCCCTACTTGGAGGAAAAGCAATTCAATATAGATTATACATGTGCAGTTATGCAAAACATTTCCATAGTAGATATATTGTGAAATAATGACTATATTTCCCTCCATCCTATCCTGACCCCCCACTTATTCCATTTTCTACTTTGACCCTCTCCTTTTTCAAAAGGATGTACTTCTAACTACCCTCCCCCCAATCTACCTTTCCCCCTATAAACCCCCTTTTATCTCCTTCCCCCCTACTTTTCTATTCAGTAATATACCCAATTTAGTGTGTATCTTATTCCCTCGCTATGCCAAATTCAATGAGAGTAAGGTTGACCCATTCCCTTTTGTGTTCCTTTTCTTCCCCTCCATAATAACAGTTTCCTCTTGCCTCTTTTATATGAGGTAATTTACCCTATTATATCTCTCCCCACCCCCCTCTCATTATATTCCTTTCTCACCTCTTAATTTTATTTTTAGAAGTTATCCTTTCCTATTCAACTAATCCTGTGCCCTCTGCCTATGTATGCCTGTACACATATATATGCACACTCACATATGTATTCTTATACACATATACCATCCAATATAGGCATATATGTACACACACACACACACACACACACACACACACACACATATATATATATAAACACATACATTCCCATTAACTATCCTCATATTGTGAAAAGTCTCATGAGTTACAATTATCATTTTATTATGTAGGAATCTAAATAGTTCAATTTTAATAAGTTCCATATTTTTTCTATTCACTGTTTACCTTCTCATGCTTCTCTTACTTCTTATACTTGGAAGTCAAATTTTCTATTCAACTCTGTCTTTTTTCACCAAGGATGCTTGCAAGTCCCCTATTTCATTGAATGACCATATTTTACCCTGAAACATTATACTCAGTTATGCTGGGTAGTTGATTATTTGTTTTAATCCTACCTCCTTTGACCTCCAGAATACCATATTCTAAGCCCTTTTAATCCATTAATGTAGAAGCAGCTAGATCTTGTGTTATGCTGATTGTGTTTCCACAATAGTAAAATTGTTCCTTCCTGACTGCTTGTAACATTTTCTCCTTGACCTGGGAACTCTGGTATTTGGCTATAATGTTCCCAGGAGTTTTCTTTTTGGGATCTTTTTCAAGAGGTGATTGGTGGATTCTTTCAACCTCTATTTTGCCCCCTGGTTCTAAAACATTAGAGCACTTTTCCTTGAGAATTTCTTGAAGGATGATTTCTAGGTTCTTTTTTTGATCATGGCTTTTAAGTCACCCAATAATTTTTAAATTATCTCTCCTGGATCTATTTTCCAGGCCAGTGGTTTTTGCAACTAGATATTTCACATTGCTTTATATTTTTCTTTTGTTTGGATCTGTTTTGTAGTATCTTGTTGTCTCATAAAGTCACTAGCTTCCATTTGCTCCAATCTAATTTTGAAGGAATTATTCTCCTCGGTAATTTTTTGAAATTCCTTTTCCATCTGGGCAATTTGACTTTTTAAGGTATTCTTCTCCTAGTTGGCTTTTTGAGCCACTTTTTCTGTTTGAGTTAGTCTGTTTTTAAGGTGTTATTTTCTTCAGTCAGGTTTTGACTCTCTTTTCATTTCTATTCCCATTTTTCCCTCTACTAAGAGAAGTAGATTTTCAAAATCCTTCTTGAGTTCCTCTATGTTCTATAACTAGTTCATATTTTTCTTGGAAGTTTTTGATACATGAGTTCTGACTTTGTTGTCTTCCTCCCATTCCATGTTTTGATCCATTTTCTCCCCCCAAAAAGATTCTATGATCTGTTTGTGTTTCCTCTGCCTATGCATATTGCCAGCCAATTACTTGATTTTTGAGCTCTTCCCAATTGTAGAGCTCTGCTTCCAAAGAAGAGAGCTTTGTCCCACATCACTGGGGTTTTCACAGATATTGTCAGAGGTCTGAGGAGGATGCCCTCTCTACAGACACCAAACTGGCAAATTGGCATTTCTCACCCTAAAACCACTGCCCAAGAAAGTGACCCAGATCCAAGCAGGTCAAAGCAATGGTGATTACCCTCTAAATACTCGCTCAGTCCCCTTATTATCTGTAGGCTAGGAGCTCTTGAGGCATACATGCAGCAACAACTGAATCTGCTATGCCTCTACCAATCTTGCCATGGGGTCAGGTGCCAGACTATGCCCTTTCTTTCCATTAGAGTTTCACACTGACCTTTTACTTTCCTTTTGGTGTTTATGAGTTGAAATTTTTGGAAACTGCCACAACTACTGCTGATTCACTCTCCTGAAGTCTGCTCTGGCTGCCACTGCCTCCCTGGGCCCCAAACCAAATGGCTTACACAGTAATGCACAAAGCTCCTAGTGCCCTGTGATGAACCCTTCCTTTCAGCCTGCTAGGCTGCCTTCAGTTGGAGATTTCTTTCTCTCTGTCTCTTTGTGGGTTCTGTAGTTATAAAATTTGTTTAGAATCATATTTTATAGGTATTTGAGGGTGGTTGTGGGGGGACATCACAGAATTTGCTGCTTCTACTGTGCCATTTTGTCTCCACCCCCATAAAGCAAAGTTTGTTAAAGATTTGCCATAATGGGTAGACTTTTAAAGAAACTAAGTACCTATGACACTTGTATTGGACAAGTGGACCAGAATAATTTGACACAGATTAATAGATAGATAATTCTTGGTCCAAATCATTCTTAATAAGAGAAGCCAAATTAAAGTAACTCTGTAATTCTACCTCACACCCATCATATTGACAAAGAAAAATGTCATTAATGGTGTGATTTTGGAGAGAAGGGAACAAATACCCTGTTGTTGAATGTGTAAACTTACCCATATTTTAAAAATAAACCAAGTTTTAAAACATACTAGCAAATAATGTATCATTTATATTTCTCCCTTTTTGTCTTCATAGAAATTTTCTTGGTTCAAAATGAAATATTTGGTTGTTTTAATTAGCATTTCTATTATTATTATTAGTGGTTTAGAAACCTATATACTATGATTATTGATAGTTTCAATTCTCCACTGAAGAGCCATTTGCTTATATCATTGTCCACTATTTATTAAAATTTCATTTGATATCACATATTTCTTTTTCTTAAGCAGTGTATTCTTAGAATTTCCATTGTGGTTTACACATAAAGTTTGAGCTCTTTAAGCACTATTTCCCATTCTTTCCTATCTTTTTCATTATTTTCATTGACATGCTAGAGTGTTTGTTCCTCCTAATTAATTTTGTTATTTTACTTAGTTCTCTAAGTACCTTTTTCAGTAGCCTGATTGGTAACATTAAATCTGTAAATTAACTTTGGCATAATTGCATTTTAATATTTTGTTTTTCTTTCTCTGTGCCTTCTTTTACACCTCTAACTTCTACTTGTTTTAATGCTATTGTTATATTTCTGGAATTCATTTCATTAGTAATTGTTGAAGGAAGGATTTTTTTTGGCTTTTACTTTTTTGTTATTTTGCAGACTTCTAGCTTATCTGTATTAGATTTGATTCATGCTTTTATTTTTTGTTTAAGTACTTTTTAGAAGTTCCTTTTCTATGTGTAGGATTCTCATAGGATTTTCAGTGTGAATCCTTGCTATAATTTATCAAAGAACTTTTCTATACACATGGGGATAATCTTTTTTCCTCCTAACATAATGGTTTACATAGAATAATTTTCTAATGTTGAACCATTCTTTCCTATTTTCTTTTCTCTTTTAAATACCTCAGCACTAGGACTATTCTTTCCCCAACCCTTTGTTAATACCTATAAAACTAATTCTATTTTCCTTTCTGAAATTGGATTATTTAAGATTGCTAATTGGCATTCTGTAAATTTGGGTGCTTTAGATTTTTTTAAAAGTTTTCTTTTTTTGTGTATTAAATTCTGTAGGAATATAACTTCATATTAGGGTCTTTGAATTCTTTTTGTCCCCTGGTTTTGTTGTGATTTTCCCATGCTCATTTCCTATTTTGTTCATTTGATTTTCTGATTTCATTCTTTTAATCAGGTGGGTTAATGGCTCATAAGTTTTGTTAGTATTTTTATTCAGTGTTATTTTGTTTTAAATCAGTTTTTTTTCTTTTAATTTCAATTTACTTTTCTAATTTTCAAATTTTCTCCTTTTGTGTTCATTTAACTTTTTATTATTGTTACATTTCTGAGCTTTTAATGCCAATTCGATTTATCTGTATTCTCTTTTACTATTTAGTTAATGTACACTTATAATTACATTCTCCTTTGCCCATGAATACTTTTTAACTGTGCCTTGGAAATTTTTGTAGGCTGTTTCATAATTATCAACAATGTTCACCTTTATATTAATTGTTAATATAATTTATTTCTTTGATTTGCAAGTTATTTAGTATTTAGTCTCCATCTTTTGTGTTCCTTGAATTGATTATATGTATATCTACATATCTACATCTATCTATCTCTATACATATATACATACACAGATTTATTTGTAGCTAAATGTACTTAACAAGGCACAAGTAGAGCAATTCTGTTACTAACTTGTATGTATATGTGCATATATATTATATAAACATAGTTATATATATTCATATAATAAAAAGTTCAAAAATCTGCAAAATAAATTATTTCTATTTTCTATCATGAATATTAAGAATTAGATTATGATAATAACAATAAATACATTTACAAATAATTTGACAAGATTGATTGTTATTTTATTTTGTTTTCCCTTCGGGGCAAAAGTCTGGTGCCCCCCACCTCCTCTGTTATAATGAGAAAAAAATTCATAGGAAAAGGATAGGAAAATAATTTAAAAGAAGATTAAGTTCACTTCATCCAACTTAAGCAATCTGGGGGGAGGGATCTAATGAAAGTGTGGACTAAACATTTATCTAAAAGTAATTAATCTACCCCATACCAAGAAAATTGTGTAATCATCAATATTGAATGGGTTATGAGAATACAAAATACACTAAAACATTGCTGATAAAGCTATAATTAGATCAAATTATTCTCATAATAACATTGAAATATACTAGAAAAGTAACACAGTTGTTCTTCCCTTTTGATTTAGATAAACATTACTAATTTTATATACGCTCAAATGGTTAAAGATAGAATGCTCCAATAAATACAAAATCTTCGCAGTAGCACATGTTACAGTGAAAAAAAAAACACACCTGGAAACAAAGTGGAACTGGTTGAAAAAATATAAAAATAATTTAATATTACTATTGATGGGGTTCTTGAGTGGCTGTGCTTGAACCCCAGTTTATAAAATCACATCCAGTTCCAAAATCACATTTCTCCCTAGCCTCAAATCTCCCTAGCCTCAAAACATTGTCTCATTCACTTTCTCTCTAGCTCAAGGGCAGCATACTTCAGCAAAAATACTTATCTCTTTTCCTGATACGGTGGCCAGCTGCACTTATAGAATTTAGTAGTTTGACCAAGCTGTGTAGTGGCTGAAGAAGCTGTGTACTGGGTCATACTTGTCATCCTTATCATATATATTGTAAACTCAGTCATATGTATAATCCCTAGCTCATTATAAACATCCTGAATCCCTAGTTAGCCTGGAATATAAATTTATTCCCAACATCTATCTTGTCTAACAAGACATTGATGGGCACTGACTGAGTTTTCTCAGTCAGCCCTGACTGCTAACTGACTTAGTGACATTTCAAGCCTAAAACCATACCTCCAGGGAGCCCCATTGTGGGCTATTTCCCAGTGAATTTTGGGCAATACACCTCTGCAGTAGATATTAAAAGTGTATGTTCCTTTAAGAACTGACCACCCCTTAACTCCTCCCTAAACCCACCCTGACTCACCTAGTTAGTACATTTGTCACAGGTCCTACCTATAGATTATTCTATAAAAACTTCAACTGTACCCTTTTAAGGTTGCAGGTCCCCTAAGAACTCTTGTAAAGCTTAACAACAAATCTTTGCCACCTTGACTCAGAGTATTCTTGAGTCGTGAATTCATTCCATTCTTCTTTCCAGGGAGTCTGATTATTGCGGTGCCTGGACTCACTGGACTCCTTGAACCCTTAACCCTTCATCACTATGGCAAATATATGGAATTCAAAGAAACATACGCAAATTTTTAAACTGTTTCAGCACAAATAATTAAAATAACCATATATACAATGACCACACCAATACAAAGGAAAACAGAGAGGAATTAGGATTTGTTTGTTGTTTAATCGTTTTGTCATGTTTGACTCTTTGTGATCCCATGGATCACAGCACAACAGGTTCTTCTCTCTTCCTATATTTTTTTTTGCTTGTTTTTTTTTTTGAGGGGAAAGATAGGACAATTAGTGTCAAGTGACTTGCCCAAGGTCACATGGCTAGTTTTTTGTGTTAAGTGTCTGAGGCTGCATTTGAACTCAGGTCCTCCTGACTCCAAGGCTGGTGCTATATTCACTGTGTCACCTAGCTGCCCCTCCACTGTTTCTTTAAGTCTGTCCAAGCTCATGTTTTTTGTTTACATGTCAATAATTCTCCACCTCATACTCTACAATTCCTTTCTCCTTTTGCCTTAATTTTTTTTTTCTTCCAAATATCAAGGTAGTTTCCAATGAATCCTGTCTTCTCATTATGGGTTCAAGGTATTTAGGTTTCAGATTCAGTATTTGTCCTTCCAGTGAATATTCCAAATGAATTTCTTTAAATCTTGACAGATTTAATTTTCTTGCTGTAGAAGAGATTCCCAAGTCTTCTCTACCATTACAATTCAAAAGTGTTGATTCTCCAGTTAGTTTTTCTGATAGTCCAACTCTTGTAGTCATACATTGCAAGTGGAAAAATCCTATCACTATCCGAATCTTTTTAGTGTGCTATCCAGATTTGCCATAGTTTTCCTTCAAAGGACCAAGCACCTTTTAAATTCATGACTGAAGTCACCATTTACATTTATCTTTGAGCCCAAGTATATAAAATATCATACTGTTTCCATTTCTCCTTCTTCTATTTGCCACAAAGTAATGGAACCAGTTGTAATGATCTTAGATTTTTTAATACTAAGCTTCAAGCTAGCTTTTGGCTACTCAACTTCATTAAGAGGCTTTTTAATTCTTTTTCAATTCTGGCATCAGGGTAGTTGGTATCACCTAATGTCCTTCTTCCCAATCCCCTGTGATAAATGTGGCATATTTTGAGGAGTGTTGTAGGTCTTAACAGAATTGAGCAAATCATTACTCATCACACTGAAGAGGTCAAAGTTGATCAGTTCTGTTGTCCAAAGATAATTTAAATAACAGGCAAATTTGACATTGGAGGCCAAAATGTAGCAGGGAAGACTGCATTTAATATGCCAGAATTTGGTAAACTCAACAGTGGCCACTGGATTGCAAAAGATAGGTTTATATTTCCATCTTAAAGAAAGACAATGCCAAGCAATGTTCAATTACCAAACAAATTGCACTCATTTTTCTCACCAGCTAGGTTATGCTGAAGATTCATCAAGGTAGGCTTCAGCATTATGAGAACCAAGAATTCCTGAAGAGCAGGCTTATTTCCAAAAGAGACAGAAGAATTAGAAGCCAAATTGCCAGTAGATTATGGAGAAAGCAAAAAAATTCCAGGAAGAAAAATCTACTTCTGTTTTATTGACTACACTGAAGCTTATGACTATGTAGATTGCAATAAAAATATGGCAAGTCCTCAAAGAGATGGTAGTGCCGGATCACCTTATGTGTCTCTTGAGAAACCTGTATTTGGGCCAAGAAGCAACAGATAGAACCAAAAATGGAATCTGATTGATTTAAGAATAGAAAAGAAAAGGGCATGTAGGTAGCACAGTGAGTAAGAGTGATGCCCCAGGGAGTCGGAAGGACTGATACTTCCAGTCTCATATACTTAACACCCACACAAAAATAACTAGCCATGTATCCTTGGGCAAGTTACTTAACCCCAACTGCTTTAAAAAGAAAGACTAGAAAAGGAGTATGAAGGCTATATATTGTCACGTTACTTATTTAACTTATATGAAGAGTACATCATGAGAAATTCCAGGTATGACTAATCAAAACCTGGATGCAAGGTTGCTAAAAGAAATATCAACAATCTCAGATATGCAGATAATACCACTCTGATTGCAGAAAGTGAAGAAGAATTAAGAAGCCTCTTGATGAAGGCTTTAAAAATGAATGCAGTAGCTGACTTGAAGCTTAAAATCCAAAACAAAAAAACAAAAAAACAAAAAAAAACAATCTAAGATCTTGGCAACTGGTTCCATCACTTCCTGGCAAATAGAGGGAAAAGAAATGGAAGCTGTATCAAGTTTTATATTTTTGGGCTCAATGATTGCTGCAGATAGAAACTACTGCCATAAAAAAAAAAAAAGATGTTTTCTCCTTGGAATAAAAACTGGAAAATCTGGACAGGATACTAAAGAGCAGAGACATCACCTTGCCAATAAAGATCCATATACCCAAAGTTATGGTTTCTCCAGTAACATTGTACAGCTAGAAGAATTGGGCTGTGAGGAAAGCTGAGCACCACAAAATGAATACTTTTGAATTATGGTGCTGGAGAAAACTTTTGAGAATCTCTTGGCCAACAAAGAGATCACATCAGTTGATAATTTTTACAATTTACAAAGTAAATTTAATTCAGACTATTCACTGAAGCTGAATCTTAAATATTTTGGTCACATAATGAGAAGATAGGATTCATTAGAAAAGACTTGATAATGGAAAGATTGAAGGAAAAAAGAAAAGGTCACAGCAGAGGATAAATGGCATAGATTGTGTCATGAAAACAAATGTGAATGTGGACAGATTTCGAGAGTCAGTGCATGACAGTAGAGCCTGATATGCCATGGTCCATGTGGTCACAAAGAATCAGATGTGACTGGACTAGTGAATAAGATACCTATGAGATGTGCCTCAGGGCTGTTTTAATTTGCATTTCTCTAACCAAGTGATTAGAACGTTTTTGTTTTCATATTGCTATGTACAGCTTTGATTTCTTTTTCTGAAAACTGCCTCTTCATATCCTTGGACCATTTATTATTTGGAAAATTACTCTTTTTTTAAAATAAATTTGAATCAGTTCCCAATATATTTCAGAAATGAGGTTTTTTTTGTTTGTTTTTTTAACTTTATTTTTCTTTTTTCTTTTTTTTTAAACAAATGCTTTATTAACTTCTATTTGACATCATTCATTTCCGCCAGATTTTGAGTTACAATCATTTCCCCCCCATTATTCCCCTACCCAACCTCCCAGAATAGTAGTCCCACAAGATATCGTTTCATCCAATCTGCTCTCTCCCATACCTTCTCCCATACCCCCATCAACTTTTCCTTTAGAGGAAGGTGAGTCTTTGTGTCCCAATGCCTGCACATCTTATCTCCCTATTACAAGCAAAAGAGTATTAGTAATAGTATTTATATATATTTGAAACATTTAATGTTAATACCTCGAATTTCAGATCCATTTCCTTCCTCCCTTGTCACCCATTCCCTGTTGGGAGATAAGTGATTCAGTATATGTTGTACATGACTAGCTATGCAAAATATTATCATAGTAGATATATTGTACAAGGCTGCTTATAATTCCTTCCCACTCATCCCCCCCCACCTGGTCCATTCCCTACATGATCCTGTCCCTCTTCTATAGTGCGTACTTCCAACCTCCCCTCACCCCAAGGATGCCCTCCCATCGATCATCCCTCCTCTCATCCCCCTTACCCCTATCCTGCTGCAGCTTGAGATATCCCATTTAGTATGTATGTCATTTTATCCCTGAACCAAATTCAATGTGAATGTGGTTTTGCCTTATTAGCCTTCCTTATTCTCCCCCTCCTTTGCAACCACTTCCCCTTGCTTCTTCTACATGGGATAGTTTACCCTACCCTGTCTCTCCCCATCTCCTCTTGCCTCTTTCCTCTCTCACCTTATAATTTCATACCTTGAGTATTCTCCCTTCCCAACAAATTCAACCTATGCCCTCTATCCATATATAACTGTAACCATCTACACACACATTCACATATGTATTCATATGACCACACCCCCTTCTTCCATTATTTTCATAGTGAGAAAGATATCATCAGTCACAGTTATTGCTTTTCCATATAGGAATGTAAATAGTTCAACTTTGATAAGTTCCTTTTGATTTCTTTTCCCTGATTACCTTCTCAGGCATCTCTTGCTTCTTGTGTCTGGATGTCAAATTTTCTATTCAATTCTGGTTTTTTCCTCAAGAATGCTTGAAAGTCCTCTATTCCACTGAATGACCATATTTTCCCCTGAAACAAAATACTCAGTTTTGCTGGGTAGGTGACCCTTGGGTTCATTCCCAGTTCTTTTGCCCTCTGGAATATCATATTCCATGCCCTTCGATCCCTCAGTGTAGAAGCTGCCAGGTCCTGGGCTATTCTGATTGTGTTTCCACAATATTGAAATTGTTTCTTCCTGGCTGCTTGGAGTATTTTCTCCTTGATCTGGGGATTCTGGAACCTGGCTATAATATTCCTGGGAGTTTTCTTTTTGGGATCTTTTTCAGGAGGTGATTTGTGGATTCTTTCAACCTCTTTTTTGCCCTCTGGATCTAAAACATCAGGGCAGTTTTCCTTGAGAATTTCTTGAAGGGTGATTTCTAGGTTCTTTCTTTGATCATGGCTTTCAGGTAGTCCAATAATTTTTAAATTGTCTCTCCTGGATCTATTTTCCAGGTCAGTGGTTTTTCCCATGAGATATTTCACATTGCCTTCTAATCTTTCATTTGTTTGGATCTGCTTAACAGCATCTTGATTTCTCATAAAGTCATTAGCTTCCATTTGCTCCAGTCTAACTCTGAAGGAATGGATCTCCTCAGTGAACTTTTGAGATTTTTTTCCATCTGGCAAATTTGACTTGTTAAGGCATTCTTCTCCTCATTGCCCTTTTGGGCCTCCTTTGCCATTTGAGTTAGTCTATTTTTTTTTTTTTTGTTTATTAAGCAATTGGGGTTAAGTAACTTGCTCAAGGTTACACGGCTAGTCATTTGATTTATGCGTGGGTGCTCATTTTCTGAGGCCGGATCTAATCTCGGGTCATCCAAACTCCGAGGCTGGCACTCTTACTCACTGCGCCACCTAGCCGCCCCTTTAGGGCAATTGGGGTTAAGTAACTTGCCCAAGGTTACACGGCTAGGTTTTTGTTTGTGCGGATTAGGTGTCGGAGGCTGGCTCTGAACTCAGGTCCTTCTGATTCCAGGGCCGGCGCTCTATTCACTGTGCCACCTAGCCGCCCCGAGTTAGTCTATTTTTTAAGGTGTTGTTTTCCTCAGTCAGGCTGTTGTCCCTCATTTCATACTTTTCCTGCATCCTTCTCATTTCTCTTTCCAATTTTTCCTCCACTTCTCTTATTTGATTTTTAAAGTCCTTCTTAAGGTCCTCTATGGCCTGCAACCCGCTCATGTTTTCCCTGGGGCTTTTGGAGCAGGACTTCTGACCTCACAGTCCTTTTCCCGCTCTATGCCCCAAAAATAGAAGTCTAGAGTTGCATTTTTCTGTTTCCTTTGCCTTGGCATGTTGCCACTGAATTACTTGACTTTTGGGCTTGTTGCCACACTATGGCTTTAAGGCCAGATAGAGGAATTTTCGTCCCGAACGTGTGGGGGCAACTTCCGTTTCTGGCAAGCTGTAAACCCACCCACAACTTCCACCCTAGATCACAATCCAGATCCAGGGAGGTTAAAGCAAGAGCGATTACCCCCCAAGACTGATTGCTGGATCTCCCTATGATTTGCAGGCCAGGAGCTGGAGCTGCCTCTGAAAACTACAAAATGGGGTGTCTCCTCAGAGGCTTCTAGCCCCCAGCGGAGGGAGCCGACGCATTCCCCAAAATACCGATCCCAAAGTCCATAGGACACTAACCTCTTACTTTGTCCTAGGCATGTCTATGTTGATAATTCTGGAGTTGCCACAGCTCCTGGTGTTCTGGGGTTCCTTCAGCCGGCTTCTGGCCCTGCCGCCCTGGGGCTAAAACCTCGGCTCACTCGGACCTGGGCTCGGCTCGGCTCCTGTGCTCTGCTTGCTGCCAGGTCCCAGACCGCTGTGCTGGTCCTTCCTGCAGGGCTGCTGGGCTGTCCTCAGCGGGAGGTTAACTTCTCTGTGTCATTCTGTGGGTGCTGGGGCTCCAGAAGTTGTTCAGAGTCCCCTTTTACATAGTTTGGGGGGAATCTGGGGGCAGAGTGGCTTGGATGAGCTGTTTCTACCAAGAAATGAGGTTTTTATTAGAAAAACTTGCTGTAAAATTTTTGATATTAATTTCTTGTCTGTAGTAATTTTTAGCAAAATGTACTTGCCCAGATTTATCTCTTTCAACTAAATCTTTTTTGTTTTGCTTTGTTGGGGATTATGATTACCATCTTTGCCTTTTTCATTTCAGCTAAGACTTTAATAGACTCTGCTCCAGCCCTTCTACTCTCTGTGTGTCTTTCTGTCCTATGTGTGTTTCTTATACCATATGTATTATTGGATTCTGGCTTTCAATCCATTCTCTTATCTGCTTCTATTCTCTGGGTTAGCTCATTCTATTCAACTTTGCCATTATGGTCACTAACTGTGAATTTCTCTCTATTCCATTTCCTTCTCTCTCCCTCTCCCTCCCTCCCCTTTTCCACCCTCAAAAGTCTGCCTTGTTTCTGACCACTGCCTCCTCTTCCCTTCCTATCTCCCTACTGTAGAAGATAGATTTCTATACCCAACTGTTATATACGTGTGTATATAACATATATATGTGTATATGCATATATATATACATATACACACATATATATATACATATACATACACACACACACACATATATACACACACACACATAATTTCCTTTTTGACTCAGTTCCAATGAGAGTGAGGTTCAAGCATTGCCCACCTCCACATTTTCTCTTCTACTATAAAATCTCTTCCTTACATGCCTTTTTTTACGTGAGAAAATTTGTCCCATTTTATGTCTCCTTTTCTCCTTCTTCCAGTGCATCCTTCTTTCTCACCCAAATATTCATTTTTTTAGATCATCCCAACATAATCAACTCTTGGCTATGCCATCTGTCTATGCAGACTGCTTCTAACTGCCCTAATAATGATATATTTCAGAAGTTACACATATCATCTTCCCATAAAGGAATGTTGAACAGTTTCACCTTACTGAATTTCTTATGCTTACTGTAGCTTCTTTATGTTTCTCTTGAATTTATTGTTTGAAAATCAAATTTTCTATTATCTCGGGTCTTTTCATCATGAATGCTTAGAAGTTCTTTGTTTCATTAAATATGTTTTCCCCTTTTAGAATTATACTTGATTTTGCTTGGAAGGTTACTTCATTGAAGTCTTAGCTCCTTTGCCTCCTGGAATAAAATTATCAAAGCCCTCTATTGCTTTAATGTGAAAGCTTCTAAATCTTGTGCTTTCATGACTGTGCTTCCTGATATGCAAACTGTTTCTTTATGGCTTCTTGCAATATTTTTTCCTTGATTTGGCTGCTCTGGAATTTGGATTGGAATATTACTTGGAATTTTCTTTTCAAGACCTCCTTACGGAAATGATTGATGGATTTTTTCAATTTCTATTTTACCCTCTCTTCTAGGACATTAGGCTAGTTTCCCCTCAAATTCTTTACTTATGATGATTTTATTTCATGGCTTTCTGTAAAGCCAAGCACAAATAGCTCTCCAGGAGAATGCAGCTGTGAACAGCTTTTGATGGTTCTGATTACATAGTATAGTGAATACTCTATTCAGTTACAAATTAGAGCAAAACATTCACAGAAAATCAAGATACAGAATTCACAATATTACAACTTATCACAGAAAATCAAAATACAGCATTTATAACAACTTATCACTGAAAATGGCCACATAGTTTTCACCACAATGGTCACATAGTTTTGAACAAAGTATAATCATTTAGTCAATCACTTAGTAACTCAATCATCCAATCATCCTTAAGGGTCACAAAATACAAAAATCAAATATATCCAATCATGGGGTACACTAAGTTACAATATCTGTCACTAATCAGCACTCTCTTAAGGGACAGTGAAAAATACATAGGCCATCCACCCCTCAGTCACAAATAAGTTAAAATATTCTCAGTAAGTACACAGTATCGAAGTAAAGTCTTCTTTCAACTTGACTCAGGGTAGTCTCTCAGATTCCCTGGATCCCATTCCATGGTCCCAGCTCCTACCTGGATTCGCCAAATTGTCACCTGGGTTCAAAGGCAGACAGCTCCCATTTCCTTCTCCAGCTCTATGTGCAGTTCCTGTTCCACACTGAAGCTCACAGTGTCCAGTCCACATTAAATCCTTTACAATCTCTTTTCCCAGGAAGTCAAGACTTAACAAAACCACAAACAGGTTTATGCAAAGTACCAGCATCACAGTCCTGCTTCTTCAGTCTTCAGTCACTCCAGGTAGTCCTTGGAAAATCCTCAGCAACTACTGCTGGCCATTGGACTCAGTAGCTCCTCCACTGCTTCTCAGCAGCTCTGGCCAGCCCTCAGACTCAGCAGAAGTTTCAGCTGGTTCCCAGAATCAAAATCACTTCATCCAGGTTCTCCAAATCAAAATCATTCTCTCCAGCCTGGGCCTTTCCTCTTCAGCCTCCTTGGCAGCAGCTGCTTCTGCATCCACAAAGCTTATCCCGAGGAGTTCTGACTCTCCCTCTCTGGGCCTTTTCCTTATATACAGTATTGCTCCTCCCTTTTCAGCCCCTTCTCGTTACATCAGCAATCATACCTCTTGTTTCTTTAACAGAGGCATAATTTGAACTAGGTGCTATGTACCTCTTAGCTTTCCAATACAAAGGGATCTTTAAATTTCATTACCATTACACTTTCAGGTAGTTAATCTTGAATTATCTCTCTTCAATCAGTTGGTTTTACAATTAGCTATTTTACAATTTCTTCTAATTTTATTCTTTTGATTTCTTTTATTTGGGTGGGGGGTATCTCATGGAGTTGCGAGCTTCTATTTGCATTATTATCTATTTTAAAATAGTAAGTTGTCCATAAAAGATTTGCAGTTTCATGTGCAATCATTTTTTTTATTATATTATTTTATAGAAATTCCAGTCTTCCCCATGACAGTCGGGGAGGGGAGGCACATTTAGAGAGCATGTTTTCCTGCTTTATGCCTATCTTAATATTAATAAACAGAGGGTTATAGAACATTTTCCTCTTCTTTTACTTTTAACTCATATACTTTTACAAAACTCATATATAGTTTTCCTATAAATACAGGATATGTGGGTGGGGGAGAGGCTTTAAATCAGCATTTTGCTTTGCTAAAACAAGTATTATTTTTTTTTTGGTAGTTGTTCAGCCATTTTTCAGTCATGTCTGAATCTTTATGACTCCATCTGAGTTTGGTTTCTTTTTTTGTTTTGGCAAAGATACTGGAGTGTTTTGGCAGTCTCTGCTCCAGCTCATATTATAGATGAGGAAATTGAGAATAAGCGTTAAGTGACTTGCCTGGGTTCATATAGCTAGCACGTGTTTGAGGCTGAATTTGAATTCAGGTCTTCTTAACTCTAGTTCCAGTACTCTATCCACTTAGTCATCTAACTGCTTCAATTATTTTCTTTTAGTAGTCAAGAAGCAATAAACATAGTGAAATTTTGTATTCTCTACACCTTTTAGTCAATTGATGTTAACGTGTGCTCTACTGTGAAATACTGCATGTGAGAACATGTTTGTTCCATGCAAATATTCTCACAAAGGATACCCTCAGTGTATTTGTAGATTATTCTTATAAAAATTGAACATGGATCAGAACGTATGTACCTGGATGAGTAATTAGTGATATTATCTAAGAAGTATATACACACATATATGTGAACATACATATATGTATATATGCATATATATGTATATACACACAAATATGTGCATATGTTGTTTTTCTTCTTTCCTTTATTAGATTTTAAACTCACTAAAAGACTGTGCTTAGCCATTTAAAGTAATATGTGTGTGTTCACACTTAAAATCTTAAATCTAGTAAGTGAGAAAAGAGAAAAATGTTCTTCATATAAACAACTATGTACAGCCAATTTTATAATCACCTTACAGATAGAAGTCAGCACCAAGTGGGAAGTACAAATTGTGCAAATTCTATACAGGTGAAGAATGAGTATATTAGGAACTGTGTAGGATTGACAAAAGGATAGTACTTGAGTCCCAAAGAAAAAGAATACTATATTTATAAGATAACTCATCAAGTACAAATTGAAGTGAATAATGAAAAGGTTTGAATTCTACAATCTATTAAAAATGAAATACATAAATATCATTAATGCTAATGTTTTAATATTCCTATATAATAAATTTAAATCCACTTATATATCCTTGAACTTTGATTGTCTGACAAAGTGGTGTTATAAATTTATAGAACTATCAATGGTCTTGTGAGTTTATGTGCTCTTTAAAGTATTGGCTTGTTCAATAAAATCATTCTAGAACCACAGAAAATAGACAAAAAATCATGTCAAGCCCTGATGATAGAAAGTCTTCTCAGAAAAAATTTAAACTTTGAAGGAAGTTATAAATTAATTGTTGTGTGGCATAATAATTGACTATTGATTAGTGTTTAAGTGTTCAGTCTTGACCATTTATAAGTTTCAGCTATCTCATTTTATGAATCATTTTACCTTTTTGAATACAAAACATATTTGAAGAGGGAGAATGTCTCAGTGCCTGAATATCTTTAATAGCAGTCTAAAATGTATGGAGAGGAGTGTTTCCTTATTTCTCAATTTGCATTTACCAAGGCTAATCAACTTTCTTACATTAATATCAATATATTGGTTTTTACTCTCCATATTTTGTAATTCTCATCTTTATTTTGGCTTATAAAAGAACTCAGTTAACAGCTTTTAAGTATGTTAACCAGTAAAATTATTATGCTGCATTTATCAACTAAGATGTATTGTTTTGCTATCTTACAACTAATTTGATTTTCTAATCATTTTTTTCATCAGCATGAGAAAAACTATGCAATAAAACATTGTTTGGAAATGGTATACCTGCCAATAATCCTTGGAAAAGGAAGGCCTCTCTTTCATACATATTTAAATGTAAGCAGACTAGCATATCTGTGGCTTTTACTTGGAATGACTTTACTGACTCCTTAATATTACATATTGTCTCATACTCTTAGGCTTCACATTATAGTAAAGCAAATACAAAGGAGATTCAAATATCATTTTTTCTCATTTTTTCTTTGAAGTCCTACATAAATTGCTACTTAAAGATAAAAACAAATAAAACTTTACTTATGTTGTTTATGCTATTTTGGAAAAGATTTTTTTTGTCTTTTTATAAAAAAGAAAAAATGCAAAAAAAATCCCACTTAGAAATTTGAAATACTTCATTAATTACCCAGTTTTTAGTTTCATATTTTTTCAATCAGTATTTGTCTGATGTTCTGCCTTTCTCTGTTTTATATCTCTTTATCTTTACCTGTTTCTCTGGTTTTTTGTCACCTCTGTCTCTTTGTCCCTTTATCTCTGTTCCTCTTTGCTGACTTTTTCTCAGCTTATCTATCTATCTATCTATCTATCTATCTATATGTATATATACATACATACATACATCTCTTACTATCCCTCTATTTCTATCCCTTTCTTTTTCACCATCACCACCAGCAACAGCAATAGTTCCTTGGTAGATGTTAGATTTTTCATTGGACTGTTAGCTGACAGAGAATCTAAAGTGTAGAAAACATAATTTCAAATCAGGAGAAAGGCTATAAAATATTGCTTTTGGTTAATTTCAGATCTCCATTTATATTCAAGGACCTAGAATAGGCATCAAAGACTTCTGGGAAGTGACATACTTTTAAAATGTTAAACAGCTGGAAATTAAGAACTGACCAATTGATCACTAAACTCTGACTTCAAGTGACTATAAAAACAAGCTTTTAACTGCTTTGCTGCTGAAACACCTTGCATTAATCTTATGTAATTATGCTAAAATATTAAATACAGCTCAACGAGAATAATGACCTTCAGTCATAACAGGATCCTACATTCTCTTGTGTTTTCTCTACTATGGAATAGTCAGACTACATGCTAACAAAAGGGAACATGGAATTTTAAAAGTCACATTTATACATCTGAATGGGACTGAAGTAACCAATGCTAATTGTTGATAGAGTAGGACAAGGTAATACCAATGTCTGATTTATAACATTAATTTTGTTGAAAAATACTTTTCTGAATATTTTTCATATTACATTTTTCTACTGTCCATACCAATGAATCAGAATTATATTGCTCTGTAATATTAGCAAAGGGTTCATATTATAAGAATTGCATATTTTTACCCCTACTTTAAAGAGGAAAAACTGAGGCTAAGAAAGATTCAGTGACTTGCCCAAAGTTCACAGCTAGCAAGTTTCTTAGATAGGACTTTAAACCCTGAGCCCCTGACATGATGTTTTGTGTATTATCTACACTGTTTTCCTATCTCTCAATCTGGTTTTCACAATATAACAAATACTTATTAATTCCAGTTTGTTAAATGATAACAATGCCCATCCACCAAGGAAAGAAAACAAAAGTGATCCACAACATATGTTTTTAAGTCGTACTCTCATCTAATTTTATGATAGACTCATCCTGATGAAAGAGAATATATGGGTTCCAACTATTTCCATGCTCAAATTTCAACTCATCTGACTTTGTGACCAAAATCTTTTTGAATAACTTTGACATTATGAATGGACATGCCTTAAAATGTACCATGCTACAAGAAAGATTATTGAACACACTTTGTTGTAACCTTCACTTTTAATTGCTCCATAATATGGTCTCCTTCTTTGCTTTAAACAAGAAACCTTCCTGCTAATCCACATTGTGCTTAGTTACCATGTGTCCTAGATATAATTGAGGCATATACTATAAAAAGAAAAAACTTGACAAAATCCCTGACCTTAAGCAATTTATAATGCAGGAGAGATTAAATGCATATAAAAGATAATACAAAAAACCCATTGAAAACAATAGCCATGTATTTAAAATATTGGGTTCTATGAACTCAGAGAAAGGAAACATATTTGGGATTGGCAATATCAAAGAAATCATCATAGATGGAGTGGTATGTGAACAGCAGCTATAATTATATGAAATATTTCAGTGGGCAGAGATGCAGAAAATACATTATAAAAGTAGGAGACAGCATGAACAAAAGTACCGAAACAGTCCATTTTGCTTAAATCATGGAGAGGGCAGTATAAATAAGATTGACATCCAGGTTGGAGAGATAATGGAAGGTAGTAAGTGCCACAATTATTGACATGGGCAAAAAGGGCTATGAAACAGCAAGTATCAATAAAAAAAAAACCCAAAAGAATAATATAAAAAAACAGAAGAAAATGTGAACAATCTCATTGGGAAAAAAAGAAACCTTACCTGGAAAATAGATCCAGAAGAGATTATTTAAAAAAATATATTGGACTACCTGAAAACCATGATAATAAAAGAGCCTAGATATTAGCTTTCAGGAAATTATCAAGGAAAGTTTTCTAAAAAGCTTGATATATGTAAAAGCCTTGATATTCTAGAATCACTGGGTAAAATAGGAATTGAAAAAAATCTACCAATTGAAAAAAAAATCTACCAATCACTGCCTGAAAGAGATCCCCAAATAAAAATATCCAGGAATATAGTCAACTTTTAGAGTTCCCAGGTCAAGGAGAAAATATTGCAAGCAGCCAGGAAACAAAACAAACAACAAAGTCAAGTATCTTGGGGCCACAGTCAGGATAACATAAGTTTTATCAGCTTCTACATTAAAGGATCAGAGGGGTTGGGATATGATATTCCAGAAGGCAAAAGAGCTAGAATTACAACCAGGAATCATCTACCCAGCAAAAATGATTATAATCCTTTAGTGGAAAATAGGGATATTCAGTGAAATAGAAGACTTTTAAGCATTCTTGATGAAAAGACCAGAGCTGAATAGAAAATTTTACTTTCAAAAACAAGATTCAAGAGAATCATAAAATGGTAAACAGGAAAGAGAAATCATAAGGGCCTTAATAAGTTTAATCTATTTACAAACTTACATGCAAAGATAATACTATTAACTTGCAAGAATTTTCTCATTAAGACAGTTATAGAAAGGGCAAGGGTGTGAATTGAATATGATGGTATATTTAAAAATAAAATAGAATAAAATAAAATGGCGAGAAAGAAGAATGAACTAGGAGAAAGGAAAAAAGAAAAGGGAAATGTAGAGTGGGGGTAAACTATATAAAAGAAGTAAGAAAGAGCTTTTACAGGGAAGGGGAATATGGGAAAGGTGGTGGGGAGCACTCGAGCCTTACTCTCTTTGGAATTGGTTTGAAGAGGGAATAGCATATGCATTCAAATGAGTAGGGGAATCTATCTTACCTTACAGCAAAGTAGGGAGGCTCATAGAAAGGAGGATGGAATAGGAGGAACCAGTACTCAGAAGCAAAACACTTTTGAGGAGTGGGAGGGTAAAAGGAGAAAGAGAATAGAATAAAGAATGGAGAAATAGGATGGAACCTTGCAATCTAAGCATGGAAAGTAAGGACAAATATGAAAAAAAAAATAATTCTAGAGAAAGTTATAAAGTGAGAGATGCATGGAAGGGATCTAGAGAGAGATATAGGAGAGATTTACAATTTAGAAAGTCACATATAACAAGAAGAATAAAGGGGAACATATTATAGACAAATTAACACCTGGAGCTGGGCCTTCAAGGATGCAAAGGAAAATAGCAAACAATGGGGAATGGGTTTAGGAGAAAGATCATTTCCAAAACAGAGGGAAATGGACACATTCACCAGAAATTTGAAAATTCTTGCCAAACAAGCTCATTTTAGAACACAGATACCTTTCAGTTATCACTGTAATTTGCCTATGTGAACATGGCAAGATGATGTTGCAGCAAGCACCCTGACATATCCAGGGTGGCTGCCAACACAGATTCTTAGATCTGCTTTTCTAAAGGAAAGCAATTCAAAACGGGTTAACAATCTTGCTTTAATCAATCAAACATATATCTTTTTCCCTAGTTCAGGGCAAAAAAGGTCAGCACCCCAAAATTCAGAGTATTCAGAGATTACAAGCAGAAGTTATGAGACAGAGAAACATTTCAGCAGACAGGCTTCCAAACTGTCCAACCATTACATACACCCATACCTAATCACAGTTACCAGAGAGGGAAGCATCAACATCTGGGCTTTCAAAGCTGGGGGCTCTCAATGGCTTCCCATAGTCTTGTCTGATCAAGTCACACAATACTTCTCAAAGTGAGCCCCAAAGCCAAGCCTCACATCAAGGATTATATAGCCTTCTCCTGGGTCAGATAATGTAACAACACTCTTGGTCCACTGCCCAATCACAAAGTATCTCCTGAAGAACGAGCCTCCCACCACAGGGTCCATGTACATTTAAGCCTACGGGCAGGGAAGATCTTAAAATTTTATATTCCTATAACAGATGAAACTAGCTCACTACACCACTTACATCAGCAACATCTGGCACAAAGTCAATAGGGTTGCTAACAAGTTAGTTTTCAAATGAAATTTGATAGTCATGAGTCCTAAAGGACTTTCTAAATTCTGTTTTCCAGAAGTAATGACTGATTTTAATCCTACTGTCAAAACCAAATTCCCATTATAGAATTTACAATATGCTCATCCAATATCCAGTCTATATTTGCTATTACATTTTTTCTCATAAGTCTTCTGAAATGTGGTTCACTATAATAGGCATGTTATAGGTAAGCATATACTTCCACGTATTTATACAGAGAAGTCCATAAAAGCCTCAGAGAATTCCTTTTCTTACAACATACTTGTTACATGTTCATCTTAGTTTTTAAGAAGCAGAAATCAAGGACATAATTACTTGGGCAAAAAACTCTGTTTTCTGTCAAGACTTTAAATTTAACATTTCTCTGTTCTGTGTTTACATCAGCAATTGTTCTAGTCATATTGAGCTAAATATGACACACTGAGATGTCTCTAAAACCAAAAAACTATATGTGTTATACTGGAGGGATGATACTTTAATTACTTGCTGTAATATTTTTTTCTTCACATTTTGCCCCTCTGGAATATTCTCATATCATCTTCCTGAAAATGACATACTTCTATCGCGTTCACAATTAATAAACATAATTCCCTCTTCCCAACTTAAAACCAAATGTAATAAACAGTAAAAACGATTTTATTCAGCAAATGTTAGATGGAATAGATATTTGTTAGAAGAAATATATATATAAAATCAGGAGGTGAATATTAACCATGAGAAATTACCTTTCTTGATACTCTGAGAGTTCTATATAAGCTTCCTCTAGTAGGAGTAGCCCTTTTTCATGAAACAAACAGGCTTTAATCAAAGGGGTGGTTCAATAGTTCCATTATGAAATCACTTCCCTGCCCCATCCCTTGTAATCCCTGGGTAGGGACAACTAGTGAAAGTGAAATGAGTGTTGATGTCCCTACATTTGCAACTCTCACCCTTGTCATTGAATTCTTCTATAATAGGCCACTGGGTCTGTCCCTCCATGTCTTCCCCCCAAACACCCAAAGCTAATTTTATTCCAGGAACAATTTTGTTACTTAAAATATACTGGTAATTCTACATTACAAATTCAACTTAATATTAATGCCTATATATCTTAGGAAGAGGAAAAGTGATTGGAGGAGGAGAATTTTAAAAAGTTTTCTGACATTTAGTTTTGTCAAAAAATAGAAGGGAATACTTTCAGAAACAATCAATTCCCTTCATTAGAAGCCTTCAAACAAACAATGTATTATGACACAAAAGTTTTAGAAGGCATTCCTTCCATCTTTTCAACACTGACACTTTATAATTCTGTTATTTCAAAAGTAGGTTTTAGGTTTTGGTCTGGTTTTGTTTTTAGGATAAATCAATGCCTTATATAGAACAACAAAAAAAGATATATTACATGGACTGGGTAACGAATTTAATATAATTTCCCTTGATATATAGAACATATTTAATCTTTATAATTTTATTTAAATCTAAATGTCACATTGTACATTGAAACTCAATTTTCCACAGAATTTCACTTTAAGTAATTAAAAACAGATTTTTGTGGATAAATATTGGCTACTACATACAAGTAGTACTAGGGAAATGATAGCTATAAATGTAGATAACATTTTACTTTCTATACAGGTGTTATGTTTGGAGTGAATTTCTTTAGCCAGTGAACTGACAACAAAGCTAATACATCTTTATCCAGTCTTTGGCAGAATTGTCAGAATTTCATAAAGGTCTTTAAGTCATGTATATAAAATTGCTTGCCAACTTTGAAAATTTCCCAGGATGGAAATTCCATGTAACTCACATTCACCTATGTATTCCTCCTTACCCACTACATCTACATCTGCATTTATAACTATGTGTATACATGAATATGCACATATGTGCAAGCATATAAACATGAATTGATGAAATGCAGTTATATATACATATATATGATTACATATACATATTAAATTATTTTATGATGAAATGGTAGTACAGCTAGGTGGTACAGTAGATTGTCAGTCCTAGAGTCAGGAAGACCTGACTTCAAATTTAGTTTCAGACAATTGCTATCTATATGACACTGGATAAGCCACTTAATTTTGTCTCATTTTCCTCTTCTGCAGGATGAGCTGGAAAAAAAAATGGCAAATAACTCTGGCATCATCGGTCAAGAAAATAGCAAATATGGTCCCAAAGAGTCACACATGACTGAAGCAAGTGAACAACAACAGATATAATGGACCAATGAAACATTAGCTATGATCACCCTAACCAAATTCTAAAAGTTAGTGTAAATTATCATAAAATCAGACAAAATGAAAATGAAATTTTCTTTCAAGGTGTTGGAGCTAGACTTATTACCCTCTACCTGATTCATTTTAGAAGATTTTTTGATATGGTGTGTATATGTCATACACACATGTGTGTATACATACACTATTTTAATATTTAAAGATGATAGCATGCATAGCAATTACTATTGATTTTTGTTGTTCACAATAACATATGCATATATTTGTATATATATATTTTAACCTCTAAACATTACAGCATGTATAATAATCATTATTGATTTCTATGCATGTGGGTTTGGTCTTAAATATTTATTAAGAGAGCAAATTTTTTCTTTCTTTTAACTATTTACAGCCATTTGCAATGTTTACACCTACGTATTCATGTTATTCAGGATTCTTTTTGCTTTTTTTTTCATTCATCACTTTCTTTCAGATCTTGTATCTTTAAGGCTTGCTTCCAAAACTACTATCCTTAGATCTTATCATATGTCTGAGGTTTCATTAAAATTTTCCAGTTAACAATTTTGTTGCTTGCATGACCTTGACCACATAGAATATATATGTTCTCTGTACTCCTTTAAAACATTAATTCTCGGTTTTTAGCCCCAGGGCGGCCGGGCATTCAGCCAGCTGGTGGAACCCCAGAACACCAGCAATTGTGGCGATTCCAGAATTATCAGCACAGATATGCCTAGGACAAAATGAGAGGTTAGTGCCCTATGGACTTTGGGACCAGTATTTGGGGAACACGTGGCTTCCTCCCCTGGGGGCAAAAAGCTGCTGAAGACAGCTGCACAGAAGCCATTTTGCAGAGTCAGTAGTGGCTCTAGCTCCTGGTCTTCGAACTGTAGGAAGATCCAACAATCAGTCTGGGGGTTAATCGCTTTTGCTTTAAACTGCCTGGATCTGTATTGTGGTCTGGGGGGTGGCGTTTGGGGTGGCTATCCAACTTGCCAGAGTGGGTGGAGGCTTTACAGAGGCCACCCAACTGGCGGAAGCTGTGAAGACCCCACGTTTGGGCGGAAGCTCCCCTGTCTGGTGGCAGAGTCCTACTGTGGCAACAAGCCCCAAAATCAAGTAATTAAGTGGCAATATGCCTAGGCAAATGAAACAAAATAAGCAGAAAAGTTCAACATTGGACTCCTATTTTAGGGGCAAAGAGGCTCAAAGCATGGAGGAGGACTGTGAGGTCAGAACTCCTGCATCAAAAGCCCCAAATGAAAATACAAGCTGGCTACAGGCCATAGAGGACCTTAAGAAGCAGATAAGAGAAGTGGGGGAAATTTGGGAAGAGAAATTAAAAAGATGCAAGAAAAGTATGAAATGACAGTCAACAGCCTGACTGAGGAAAATAACACCTTAAAAAATAGACTAACTCAAATGGCAAAAGAGGCTCAGAAAGGCAATGAGGAGAAGAATGACTTAAAAAGTCGAATTTGCCAGATGGAAAAAGAATCTCAAAAGCTCACTGAGGAGATTCATTCCTTCAGAGTTAGACTGGAGCAAATGGAAGCTAATCCTAGAAATCACCCTTCAAGAAATTCTCAAGGAAAACTGCCCTGATGTTTTAGATCCAGAGGGCAAAATAGAGGTTGAAAGAATCCACCGATCACCTCCTGAAAAAGATCCCAAAGAGAAAACTCCCAGGAATATTATAGCCAGGTTCCAGAATCCCCAGATCAAGGAGAAAATACTACAAGCAGCCAGGAAGAAACAATTTCAATATTGTGGAAACACAATCAGAATAGCCCAGGACCTGGCAGCTTCTACACTGAGGGATCGAAGGGCATGGAATATGATATTCCAGAGGGCAAAAGAACTGGGAATGAACCCAAGGGTCACCTACCCAGCAAAACTGAGTATTTTGTTTCAGGGAAAATATGGTCATTCAGTGGAATAGAGGACTTTCAAGCATTCTTGATGAAAAAACCAGAGTTGAATAGAAAATTTGACATTCAGACACAAGAAGCAAGAGATGCTTGAGAAGGTAATCAAGGAAAAGAAATCAAAAGGAACTTATCAAAGTTGGACTATTTACATTCCTACATGGAAAAACAATAACTGTGTTTGATGAAACCTTTCTCATTATGAAAATAATTGAAGAAGGGTACATGGCATATGTTCACAGATATACATGGATAGAGGGCACAGGTTGAATTTGATGGGAAGGGATGATTATTTTTTTTTTTTGGAGGGCAACTGGGGTTGGGTGACTTGCCCAGGTTCACGTGGCTGGGTTTTTGTTTGTGTGTTGGGTGTCTGGGGCCAGATCCGAGCTTGGGTCCTTCTGGCTCCGGGGCTGGCTCTCTGCTCGCTGCGCCACCTAGCCGCCCCAAGGAATGGATGATTCTTAAGGGGTGAAGTCAAGAGGTGAGAGAGGAAAGTGTCAAGAGGAGATGGAGAGAGACAGGGTAGGGTAAACTATCTCATGTAGAAGAGGCAAGGGGAAGTAGTTGCAGGGGAGGGGAAGAACAGGAAGGCAAAAAGGCAAAAGCATATTCCCATTGAAGTTGGCTCAAGGAGAGAATCACATACATACTAAATGGAATATCTTACCCTCACTCACTCTCCTGAGTAGGGGAAAGGGGGATGAGAGGGGGGGATGATGGAGGGGAGGGCATTCTGGGGAGAGGGGAGGTTAGAAGTACCCACTATCAAAGAGGGACAGGATCAAAGTAGGGAATGGACCAGGTGGGAGGTGAGAAAGGTTGGAGGGAAATATAAGCAGTCTTTTACAATATATCTACTATGGTAATGTTTGCATAGATATACATGTACAACACATACTGAATTGCTTATCTTCTCAGAGGGAGTGGGTGACAGGGGAGAAAGTGAATGGATCTGAAAATCGAAGTTTTAAAATTAAATGTTTCATAAGATGTCCAGGCAGTGGGGCTCAGAGATTCACCTTGCCCTAATGGCAAAGTCGAAGGGGGTATGGGAGAAGATATGGGAGAGAGCAGATTGGATGAGGGGATATCTGATGGGACTGCTATTCTGGGGTGGTGGGTAGGGAAAAAATGGGGGGAAAATGTAACTCATAATCTGGTGGAAATGAATGATGTAAACCAGAAGTTAATAAAGCATTTGTTTAATTAAAAAAAACAAAAACATTAATTCTCTGATATGCAAAGCAAAAGACCTTATAATCCTGTGTAAAAAGTTGCTGGGGACTTTGGGGTGCTATTTCTTTCTCTCTCTCTCTCTTTTTTTTTGCTTTTTGGAGGGCATTTAGGGTTAAGTAACTTGTCCAAGATCACACGGCTAGATTTTTGTTTGTGTGTGCGTTAAGTGTCTGAGGCTGGATCTGAACTCAGATCTTTCTGACTCCAGGGCCAACGCTCAATTCACTGTGCCACCTAGCCCCACCCTGGAGTGCTATTTCTAAAGTAGATTTTCCCGCCAAAATTTCTTACATACACTCAAAGAAATATTAATGTGGGCATTTCCAGTTGTATTGTCGGACACCATTTCAGTTCTGTTCAAATTATGCCATGCAACCTCACTTTCTATTCTATGCATAATAAAAATGCCCTTGAGTTAGGGGTACCAGTTATTATTTGCCAAGTTGCTTGTAATTTGCATTTTAGCATCTCTTCTGGACACCATAGCCCAAGAGAAAAGCATCTCATCACTAATAGTTGAACCCCACAATGCCTTGTGTACTACTGTTTCCTAATAGTCTATAGGTATAATAGTATTTTTCTGATCACATATCTATGCATCCTTAAACTGTTTCTTCTTTTACAGCAGCAACAGAAGAAGCATCATGCAACAGCATCAATATAACAACATGCCACAGCAGCTATTCTCTTCATATATTAATGCAAGTAGATCCTGCTTATTTATTAGGATTCCTGCTTTTGCACTTAATTTCATGTAAATTTTAAGTATGGTTCTGTGAACAAGTTAGTACTATCTCAGATCTGACAACTTGAAAAAGTAGAATTTGCTATCCTTGCCCTTATCCCATGTGGGGAACAAGAGGCTATAGTTATGACTTGGTGGTCTTGGCTGCAGTTTATATGTCATTGAGAAATTCTACCTCTAGCACCTCGGTAATATTTGAACAAGTATATCCAATATAGTTCCAGGCATATCAGTTATTTCTAGTAACTTGGCTGATATTAATTCTTGACTGTTACATTTAAAGAGCTCTTGAATAATTTGATCTCTAGTCCCAGGGTGATATATGTAGGTTACAATACCAATTGCACCATATTTATTCCCATGTCAATGATCAAATTCAAAATCTAGCAGAAGTGTATTTCACCAATCATAATTTTTTTCAACATTGACTGAATCAGGCCAATTATTTTATACAGCTTGTTTCCCACTATCTCCTCCCCATTGCCCCTGCTTTTGCTCACAGTCTAACACTAACTTCAATATTTCTACATTTAATGATGAATACAAGTACATTTTTCATTGTTTCACTGATTTTGATCATCTTGTTTTCTCCTTTGCCAAACCAATTGATTGGCCCTTGCACTCTAGTATCACAGATTTTTGAAGCTATTAGAACATCTGAGAATCCCACCACATATTAATTGTTGTTTTTGGTCTTTAATAAATTAAAATCCTCAAAGCACTGTTTTTAATCTAAATACTGACTAGTTAATAATTATATTTTTTTCTGTTTGATCATGATCAAATAACTTGTGTTTTGATAAATTCCATTTTATTTAAGGAAAATGTTTAATTTTGAGTGAGATGAGGCTTAGTTTAGGATTAGAGACAGAAACAGAGTATAAATTTTTGCTTTTGATTACAAAATGTCTTTTTAAATTTTTTTTTTAGGGAGAAGGCAGGGAAATTGAGTTAAGTGACTTGCCCAAGGTCACATGGCTAGTAAGTTTGATCAGTTGTCTGAGACTGGATTTGAACTCAGGTCCTCCTGACTCCAGGGCCAGTGCTCTATTCATGATGCCACCTAGCCACCCATAAACATTTTTTAAAGTAAAAAAGTATTTGCAATGTAAATAATAATAATTACAAAACAATCAAAATTAGGTGTTTTTTAAAGATGATTTTGCTATATGCTAAATATAGCAAGAACAAATATCTAAACATTTTCCCCTACCTATCCTACACATAATCTCCCTAAGCTTAGAAATTATTTCCATTTCTACAAAATACTGATTCCCCCAAACTCATATCCAGATATGCATGGATGTTAGGTGAGGACATTCCCTGTACTTAGGTGACTAAGGTTATTGATTGTCCTCCTGCTCCTTAAGAAACTGAGCTTTTGCTGAATGTAAAGCCAATGCTAAATACCCAATTACAGATACTTAAAGCTTACCTTCCTGTCCTTTGGAACTACCATGATTGGATATTTCAATCCTTTTACCTAGAATGGGAAAAAAAATCAGTTAAAATGGCCAAGGACCAAGGTATGTTTCATGGGACTGTGTGGCTCCATAGAGGGAGTAGTTCTGAAAAAAAACTTCATTGCAGCCTGACCTCTTTTTACATGATATGAGTGAAGGACACACAAAATCATTTGAAGAAATCTAAGAAATTATAATTTCTTGAGAGTTCTTTAGTTCTTTAGAGCTTTACTACAAAGAAGAAATATGAGAAGAAACTTCCTTCACCTGTTTACAGACATGGGGATCCATGAATATGGAACACTGCAAATAATGTAAAACATTTCCAATGCCTTAGTTGGTTTTGTTGGAATTTGTTTGTTTTTGTTTGTTTGTTTGTTTTAAGGATATAGTTTTTGAGAGGGGAAGGAGCCTTTGGTGAAAATAACATCTAAGAAAACATAACATTTAAAATGCCATTGTATTAAACTTCGAAACAGTACAATGCAGAATAGGAAGTGGAGCAATAGCTCTTTTCCAGGTTTTTCTGAAGTCTGCCTGCTCATCATTTCTTATTACATTTATAGGCCACAATTGGCCTATAAATTTTATCATAGGCCAAAACATAATAGGTTCTATTACATTTATAGACCACAATTTGTTCAGCCATTCCCCAATTGAAAGGCATCCTCTCAATTTCTAATTCTTTGCCACCACAAAAAGAGCTGCTATAAATATTTTTGTATGGGGAGTTTCTTTTCCCTTTTTTATGATTTCTTTGGAATATAGATCTAGTTGTGTTGTTGCTGGAACCAAGGGCATGCACAGTTTTATAACTCTTTGGGTATTATTCCACTGTTCTCCAGAATGGTTGGATCAGTTCACAACCCCACCAACAATGCATTAGTGTTCCAATTTTTCCACATCTCCAACATTTCTCACCCCAGAAACAAGAATCTTTGGGTTTATAAAACAGTAGACTACTACAGTCATTAACTAATATGTCTTATGTACCTAACTTATTCCACTAATCCTCTATTTCTTAGTACCAAATAGTTTTGATGATTGCTGCTTTATAATATAGTTTTAGATCTGGTACAGCTAGGCTACCTTCCTTTGCATTATTTTCATTAATTCTCATTATATTTTTTACTTTTTCTTCTTCCAGATGAATATTGTCATTATTTGTTCTCACTCTATAAAATATTTTTAGCAAATTGATTAGTATGACATTGAATAAGTCAATTAATTTAGGCAAATTTAAGGTTTTTACTATATTAGCTCAACCTACCCATGAGCAATTCATATTTTCCCCAATATTTTAGATTTTACTTTATTTTTGTGAAAAGTGTTTTGTAATGGTGTTCACATAGTTTGTGGGTGTGTTTTGAAAGGTAAATTTCCAAATATTTTATATTGTCTATAATTATTTTAAATGAATTTTCTCTATCTCTTACTGCTAAGTTTATTTTTGATATATAGAAATGCTAATGATTCATGTGGTTTTATTTTATATCCTGCAACTTTGCTAAAGTTGTTATTTCAAGTATTTTTAGTTGATTACATATATCTATCTATATCTATCTATTTATCTATAGATAGATATAGATAGATATACCATCATATCATCTGCAAAGAGTGATAGATTTGTTTCTTCATTGACTATTCTAATTTTTTCCATGTCTTTTTCTTTTATTATTGCTAAAGGCAGCAGTTTTAGTACAATGTTGAGTAATAGTGGTGATAATGGGCATCCTTATTTCACTTCTCTTATTGGTAAAGTTTCTAGCTTATTCCCATTACATATGATGTTTACTGGTGGTTTTAGATAGATGTTACTTATAATTTTAAGGAAAACCCAGTTTTCCTAAGTTTTTTAGTGTTATAAATAGGAATGGGTGCTGTATGTTGTCAAAAGTTATTTTTCTGAATATATTGAGATCATGATATGATTTCTGTTATATTTGCTATTGATATGATCAGTTAGCCTAATAATTTTCCTAATATTGATCTAGCACTGCATTCCCGGTATAAATCTCACTGGGTCATAGTAATTTCTGCACCCAGCTGAGTGTTTATTTTGTTAAATCTTGGAAACAAAGCTGATAAGAACGAGGCTCAAACAATGCTCACCCCCTCTCTTCTTTTCCTCTATTGTAATAGGTCTTTTGTACCTCTTCATGTGATGTAATTTACCTAATTCTGACCCTCTTTCTTCTTCTCACAGTACAATCTTTTTTAACCCTTCATTTTTTTTTCATGTCATCACATGAAAGCCAGCTTATACCCATACCGTCTAAGTATACTCCTTTAAACTTTCCTAATAGAAATACCATTCTCAAGAGTTAGAAATGTCATATTTGCATGTAGCGATGTAAATAGTTTAACCTTATTGAATAACATGTCATGGTAGTTTTTCTTTACTGTTTTCCTTTTTAATGCTTCTTTTGAATGTTGTATTTGAATATTGAATTTTCTGTTCAACTCTGGTCTTTTCATCAGGAAAGTCTGAAAGTCCCCTGTTTCTGTAAGTGTGCATCTTTCCCCTGAATGAATATGCCCAGTTCCCCAGTGTGTTTTAAATGGCTCTTTGAACCCAAATACTTCTGGCTTTCATTTAATGGCCAGTAATAACCTGAACCCAATTCTCTGTTGCTCATGTGTTGGTTCTGATAGCTTAGCATGAGTGTAAATAGCAATGGTTTTATGTTCTGCTTAGAAACTCTGAGTGTCTTCTGTTCCCAGATTGAAGTGTTTGTAATGGTAAATTGATCTGTTGTTTGCCTCAATCTTACCTTGACCTTGGTCGTTAAATGGGCATGACCTCAGGGATACTGAGAGCTGGGAACGATCTTAATTTATAAAGGCCAAAGTCACCCATGGCATCCACGACTCATGACCACTTGTGATCATCAGTCATCTTGACTTTTGTCTTACCACCAGATTCTGATTAGAGAAGAGAGCAAGGCTGACAACTTTGTGTAGCTCTACCACACTCAAATTAAGCTCATGTGAAAATCAAGATATCACCTTTGCAGTGTCATTGAGCCTCCTGAAGAAGGGAGAATTATCATCATCATCATCATCATCAATGGATGACAACAACAAAAATAGTAGCAAACCTACAGATGCCAACTTTAGAGGCAATGACACAATTTGACAAACATTTTTCAGAAAACCAAAAAGCAGTGTAGCAAAAACTAAGCATAGACAAAAATATCACACAATAAACCAAAATAAGATCAGAATGTATACATGATATAAATATAAAGGATGATGTGACAAGGAACTTAGGGGAGAAAATAATAGTTTACCTGTTAGATCAAGGGATAAGTGAAGACTTTATGATCAAAAAAGAGGTAGAGAAGATCATGAGAAGGAAAAAAAAATTACGTGTAATTAAAATATTTTTGCACAAACAAAAGAAATGCCATCAAAATTAAAAAGAACAGAACCTGTGAAAAGGCCTCATTTCTCAACTATATAGCAAAGTAAGCCAAATTAAAAAAAAGATACAGGTCATTCCCTAACTGATAAATGGTCAAAGGATATGAACAAAGGGTTTTCAGAAAATATCAAAACTGGTAGAAGCAGTAAAACTCCATGAGCTCCCCCCATAACCACAAGAAATATCTATAAAATATGACTCTAAAGAAATTTTACATCTACAGATCCCACAAAGTGACAGGGAGAAACAAATATTCCACTGCAGGCAGCTCAGTAGCCCTAAGGGAAGGGTCCATCACAGGACTTTGGGAACTGAGCACAGCCCTGCTCAAGTGTGAGGTTTTAACCTCAGGGTGGCCCCTACCAACAGCAGGTGCAGCTGACATCCAGAGCATGGATCACCAGCAGGTATGACAGTTTCCAGAAGTATCAAACATAAATGTCAAAAACAAAGTAAAACATCAGTATGGAACTCTGTTGAAACTGGGGGGAGGGGAGGGCCAAGTACAATCCAGTCCCTGCATCCATATCATAAAGCAGCTGAGGCATTGTGGCCATGCAGCTACCTCCATGTGGCTGCTTTAGAGCTCCTAGGCTGCAGATCATACGGGGAAAAAATGAATATTCAGAGGGTAATTGCTCTTACTTTAACCTGCCTGGATCTGGATCACAGTCTTGGGTGGTAGTCCTGAGGTTTGTGACCAATGAGCCAGAGTTCTGGGGGACGCAGATAGGGAACCCAACTAATAGCTCTGGCAGCTGTGAAAACCCCAGTGCTTTGGAACACAGCTCTCCTCTCCAGAAGCAGAGTTCTACTGAGTCAAAAAGCTCAAAAATCAAGTTATTGAATGGCAACATGAGCAAGCAAAGGAGCCAAAACAAGTACAGCAATACAACTTTAGATTGCTTTTTGAGAGGCAAAAAGGATCAAAGCATGGAATAGCAGGAATACAACAAAGTAAGAACTCCTGCACCAAATGTTTCCAAGAAAAACATGAACTGGTTACAGGCCATGGAGGAGCTCAAGAAGGATTTGGAAAATCAAGTAAGAAAAGTGGGAGAAAAATTGAGGAGAGAAATGAGAATGATGCAAGAAAATCATAGAGAGTCAACAAACTAACTGAAGAAAATAACACTTTAAAAATAGATTAGCTCAAATGGCAAAAGAGGGCAAAAAGCCAAGGAGGAGAAGAATGCCTTAAAAAGCAGAATTTTCCAGATGGAAAAATAATTTCAAAAGCTCACTGAATAGAATAATTCCTTCATAATTAGACTGGAACAAATTGAAGCTAATTACTTTATGAGAAATCAAAATACTATTACACAGATCCAAAAAAATAACAATAAAATAGAAGGCAATGTGAAATATCTCATTGGAGAAACCACTGACCTGGAAAATAGATCCTGTAGAGATAATTAAAAATTATTGGACTACCTGAAAGCCATGATCAGAAAAAGAACCTAGAGGGGCGGAGCCAAGATGGCGGAGTAGAAACAGCTCTTCCAAGCCTCTCTGCCCCCAGATTCCCCTCAAACTATGTAAAAGGGGACTCTGAACAACTTCTGGAGCCCCAGCACCCACAGAACGACACAGAGAAGCTAACCTCCCGCTGAGGACAGCCCAGCAGCCCTGCAGGAAGGACCAGCGCAGCAGTCTGGGAGCTGGCAGCGCGCAGAGCGCAGGAGCCGAGCCGAGCCGAGCCGAGCCCAGGTCCGCGTGAGCCCAGGTTTTAGCCCCAGGGCGGCAGGGCCAGCAGCCGGCTGGAGGAACCCCAGAACACCAGGAACCCTGGCGACTCCAGAATTATCAACATAGACATGCCTAGGACAAAGTAAGAGGTTAGTGTCCTATGGACTTTGGGACCAGTATTTGGGGAATGCGTCAGCTCCCTCCCCTGGGGGCTAGAAGCTGCTGAGGAGAGACGCCATTTTGTAGTTTTCAGAGGCAGATCCGGCTCCCAGCCTACAAATTGTGGGGAGATCCAGCGATCAGTCTTGGGGGGTAATCGCTCTTGCTTTAACCTCCCTGGATCTGGATTGTGATCTAGGGTGGAAGTTGTGGGTGGGTTTACAGCTTGCCAGAAACGGAAGTTGCCCCCCACACGTTCGGGACGAAAATTCCTCTAGCTGGCCTTAAAGCCATAGTGTGGCAACAAGCCCCAAAGTCAAGCAATTAAGTGGCAACATGCCAAGGCAAAGGAAACAGAAAAATGCAACCCTAGACTCCTATTTTGGGGGCATAGAGCAGGAAAAGGACTGTGAGGTCAGAAGTCCTGCTCCAAAAGCCCCAGGGGAAAACATGAGCGGGTTGCAGGCCATAGAGGACCTTAAGAAGGACTTTAAAAATCAAATAAGAGAAGTGGAGGAAAAATTGGAAAGAGAAATGAGAAGGATGCAGGAAAAGTATGAAATGAGGGTCAACAGCCTGACTGAGGAAAACAACACCTTAAAAAATAGACTAGCTCAAATGGCAAAGGAGGCCCAAAAGGGCAATGAGGAGAAGAATGCCTTAAAAAGTCGAATTTGCCAGATGGAAAAAGAATCTCAAAAGTTCACTGAGGAGATTCATTCCTTCAGAGTTAGACTGGAGCAAATGGAAGCTAGTGACTTTATGAGAAATCAAGATGCTCTTAAGCAGATCCAAACAAATGAAAGATTAGAAGGCAATGTGAAATATCTCATGGGAAAAACCACTGACCTGGAGAATAGATCCAGGAGAGACAATTTAAAAATTATTGGACTACCTGAAAGCCATGATCAAGGAAAGAACCTAGAAATCACCCTTCAAGAAATTCTCAAGGAAAACTGCCCTGATGTTTTAGATCCAGAGGGCAAAATAGAGGTTGAAAGAATCCACCGATCACCTCCTGAAAAAGATCCCAAAAAGAAAACTCCCAGGAATATTATAGCCAGGTTCCAGAATCCCCAGATCAAGGAGAAAATACTACAAGCAGCCAGGAAGAAACAATTTCAATATTGTGGAAACACAATCAGAATAGCCCAGGACCTGGCAGCTTCTACACTGAGGGATAGAAGGGCATGGAATATGATATTCCAGAGGGCAAAAGAACTGGGAATGAACCCAAGGGTCACCTACCCAGCAAAACTGAGTATTTTGTTTCAGGGGAAAATATGGTGATTCAGTGGAATAGAGGACTTTCAAGCATTCTTGAGGAAAAAACCAGAATTGAATAGAAAATTTGACATCCAGACACAAGAAGGAAGAGATGCCTGAGAAGGTAATCAGGGAAAAGAAATCAAAAGGAACTTATCAAAGTTGAACTATTTACATTCCTATATGGAAAAGCAATAACTGTGACTGATGATGTCTTTCTCACTATGAAAATAATGGAAGAAGGGGGTGTGGTCATATGGATACATATGTGAATGTGTGTGTATATGGTTACAGTTATATATGGATAGAGGGCATAGGCTGAATTTGTTGGGAAGGGAGAATACTCAAGGGATGAAATTATGAGGTGAGAGAGGAAAGTGGCAAGAGGAGATGGGGAGAGACAGGGTAGGGTAAACTATCCCATGTAGAAGAAGCAAGGGGAAGTGGTTGCAAAGGAGGGGGAGAATAAGGAAGGCTAAAAAGGCAAAACCACATTCACATTGAATTTGGTTCAGGGAGAAAATGTAATATATACTAAATGGGATATCTCAACCTGTAGCAGGATAGGGGGAAGGGGGACGGGGGACGAGAGGAGGGATGATGGATGGGAGGGCATCCTTGGGGTGAGGGGAGGTTGGAAGTACGCACTATAGAAGAGGGACAGGATCATGTAGGGAATGAACCAGGTGGGGGGTGGGATGAGTGGGAGGGAATTATAAGCAGCCTTGTACAATATATCTACTATGATAATGTTTTGCATAGCTAGACATGTACAACATATACTGAATTACTTATCTCCCAAGAGGGAATGGGTGACAAGGGAGGAAGGAAATGGATCTGAAATTCGAGGTCGTAACATTAAATGTTTCAAATATATATAAATACTATTATTAATACTCTTTTGCTTGTAATTGGGAGATAAGATGTGCAGGCATTGGGACACAAAGATTCACCTTCCTCTAATGGAAAAGTCGATGGGGGTATGGGAGAAGGTATGGGAGAGAGCAGATTGGAGGAAGCGATATCTTGTGGGACTACTATTCTGGGAGGTTGGGTAGGGGAATAATGGAGGGAAAATGATTGTAACTCAAAATCTGGCGGAAATGAATGATGTAAAACAGAAGTTAATAAAGCATTTGTTTAAAAAAAAAAGGATAATAGAGCTAGAGTTGGAAAGAACCTTGGAAATTCTCTAGTAAAATGGTCTGTCACTACCAAGAAAAAAAAAAAAAGAAAAAGAACCTAGAAATCATCCTTCAAGAAATTCTCTAGTAAAATTGCCCTAATATTTTACAACCAGAAGGCAAACTAGAAATTAAAAGAATTCACTGATTACCTCTTTAAAAAAAGATCCCCAAAAGAAAACTCTTAGGAATATTATAGTCAAGTTCCAGAACTCCCGGATGAAGGAGAAAATATTACAAGTAATCAAAAGAAAATCTTTTTAATATTGTGGAAACACAGTCAGGATAACACAAGATCTATCAGCTTCTACATTAACGGATCAAAGGGCTTGGAATATGATATTCCAGAAGTCAAAGGAGCTAGGATTAAAACCAAAAAACACCTACCCAGCAAAACTGAGTATAATGTTTCAGGGGAAAATATAGTCATTCAATGAAATAAAGGATTACAAGAATTCTTGATGAAAAAACCACAGTGGAATAGAAAATTTGACATTCAAGTAGAAAAAGAAAGAGAAGCATGAGAAGGAAAACAGGGAAAGAAATCATAAGAAACTTATCAAAATTAAACTATTTACATGCCTACATGGAAAAACAATAATTATAACTGATGAAACTTTTCTTCATATGAGGATAGTTGAAGGGAATATAAATGTGTGTGTGTGTGTGTGTGTGTGTGTATATATATATATATATATATATATATATATATATATATATGTGTGTGTGTGTGTGTGTGTGTGTGTGTGTGTGTGTGTGTGTGTATGCATACATATATATATATATATATGAGGTTATATGGGTGTATGAATACATATGTGAGTGTGTGTATATATACAGGTATAAATAGAAGGCACAGGATCAATTGAATAGGAAGGGATGATATTTAAAAAATAAGAGGTGAGAGAGTAATATAATGAGAGGAGGTAAGGAGAGACAAAATATGGTAAATTAACTCATACAAAGGAGGCAAGGGAAAACTGTTAGAGTGGAGGGGAAGGACAGGAAGGCAAAAGGGAATGGGTTAACCTTACTCTCATTGAATTTGACCTACACTTTAAATTGGGTATCTTATAGTACAGGGAAGTGGGGGGGGGGGATAAAAGAGGGGATAATAGAAGAAAAAGCAGATTGAGGGGAAGGGTAGTTAGAAGCACACGCTTTTGAAAAGGGACAGGGTCAAAGTAGAAAATAGAATAAGTGGGGTGTGGGATAGGATGGAGGGTAATATAGTCAGTTTTTCACAATATACCCCTGTAGAAATGTTTTGTGTAACTACACATGTACAACCTATATTGAATTGCTTATCTTCCCAGTAAGGGTCGGTGATGAGGGAGGAAGGGAAAGAATCTGGAATTCAGTTTTAAAAGCAAATATTTAAAAATATTATTATTATTATTTTTACATGGAACTGGGAAATAAGATATACAGGCTCTGAGTTACAGAGAACCATGTTGCCCTACTAGAGAGTTGGAGAGAAGATGGGGGAGTATATAGGAGAGAGCAGAATGCAGGAGGGGATATGCATTTGGGATAGGTGTTTGGGGTGGTGGGTAGGGGAAAGACAGGGAGAAAATTTGTAACACAATATCTTGTGTAAATCAATGCTGTAAACTAAAAATAAACATAAAATTTTATTTTAAAAAATTTAAAAATTAAAAAAGGAAAAAAGAAAACCCAAAATGGAGTCATGCAGAATAAAAAAAAAAAAAAGGAAAGAAAAATAAGCATCAAAGCTATCAATAGCGATGTGTAGGGAAAAAGTTCTAAATCAGTATTGATTGGTAATAGTAATAGTATATTGATAATATTCATTAAAACAACTCTAAGGTACCACCTCTGAGTGGTACACCTATCAGATTGACTAATATGATGGAAAAGGTATATAATAAATTCTAAAGGAGCTGTGAACAGATAGGTACAGTATTTCATTCTTGACAGAGTTGGAAACTTCTTGAAACGTTCTATAGAATAATTTGGAGCTACAACCAAAGGTCTACAAAACTAATACACTGAATTGAATCCATCAAAACCACTATTAGGTTTCCATCCCAAAGAGATAAAAAAGTATGAGTGACAAGATAAATATAGAAATAGGTACAGATATACTTACCAAAATATTTATGGAAGTTCTTTTTGTGGTAGCAAAGAATTGCAAATTGAGGGATGTACTTTAACTAGGAAATTGATAAATAAATTATGGTATATAGTTGTGATGGGATACTATCATGCTTTAAGAAATGATTAGGAAAATTTCAAAACAACTTGAAAAGTCTTATATGAACTAATGAAAAGTGAAGTGAGCAGAACAGGACAACACAGTAACAGTAATATTGCAACAATGATCAAATGAAAGACTTGCTGTTCATAACAAGGCAATGATTGATCAAAAGATCCATGATGAAAATTTCTGCCTCTATCTCCAGAGAGAGAACTGATAAACTCTGAATGCAGATGGAAATACACTTTTTTCTTTCATTTTAGTCTTTTTTTCTTGACTTTTTTTTTTTTTTTGCAACATGGCTAATATAAAAGTATGTTTTCAGAGGGACAGAGCCAAGATGGTGGAGTAGAAACAGCACTTCCATGGAGCTCCAGCCCACACCACTTCAAAACTCCAGAACCCACAAAATGAGACAGAGAAGCTAACCTCCTGCTGAGGACAGCCGGGCAGCCCAACAGGGAGCAGCCAGAACAGTGCTCTGGGAGCCAAGCCCAGGACTGAGTGAGTTGGAGATTTAGCCCCAGGGCAACCAGACCAGCAAGCTGCCGGAGGGACCCAAGAACACCAGCAGATGTGGCTTTTCCAGAATTACCAACACATAGATGCCTAGGACAAAGTGAGAGGTTAGTGCCCTATGAAATTTGGGGACAGTATATGGGAGCATGTCAGCTTCTTACCCTGGGGGAGAGAAGTCACTGAGGAGTCCTGGCACGGTCGCCATTTTGCAGGTTCGGTTGCAGCTTCAGCTCCTGGCCTGCAAACTGTAGGGGGATCCGACGATCAGTGTGGGGGGTAAGCACTCTTGCTATAACCTCCCTGGATCTGGATTGTGGTCTGGGGTAGAAGACTTGGGGTGTGTGTCCAGCTTGCCAGAGTGTGTGGGGGCTTCGGGGAGGGCACCCAACTAACACCTCTGGAAGTTGAGAAGACCCCAACATTTGGGATGAAAGCTCCCCTGTCTGGTGGCAGAGTCCTACTGTGGCAACAAGCCCAAGTCAAGTAATTCAGTGGCAAAATTACTAGGCAAAGGAAACAAAATAAACAGAACAACTCAACATTAGACTCCTACTTTGGGCGCAAAGAGGATCAAAGCATGGAACAGGAGGAGGACTGTGAGGTCAGAAATCCTGCACCAAAAGCCCAAATGAAAATACAAGCAGGTTATAGACAATAAAGGAACTTAAAAAGGATTTTAAAAACCAAATAAGAGAAGTGGAGAAAAATTGGGATTAGAAATGAGAAGGATGCAGGAAAAGTATGAAATGAGAGTCAGCCTGACTGGGGAAAATAACACCTTAAAAATAGACTAACTTAACTGGCAAAGGAGGTGCAAAAGGGCAATGAGGATAATGCCTTAAAAATTCGAATTTGCCAGATGGAAAAAGAATCTCAAAAGGTCACTGAGGAGATTCATTCCTTCAGAGTTAGACTGGAGCAAATGGAATCTAGTGACTTTATGAGAAATCAAGATGCTGTTAAACAGATCCAAGCAATTTAAAAAATAGAAGGCAATGTGAAATATCTCATGGGAAAAATCACTAACACTGGAAAATAGATCCAGAAGAAATAACTTAAAATTATTGGATTACCTGAAAGCCATAATCTAAAAAAGAATCTAGAAATCATCCTTCAAGAAATTCTCAAGGAAAATTGCCCTGATGTTTGAGACCCAGAGGGGGAAATAGAGGTTGAAAGAATCCATAGATCACCTCCTGTAAAAGATCCCAAAAAGAAAACTCCTGGGAATATTATAGTCAGGTTCCAGAATTCCCAGATCAAGGAGAAAATACTACAAGCAGCTAGGAAGAAACAATTTCAATATTGTGGAACACAATCAGAATAGCCCAGGACCTGGCAGCTTCTACACTGAGGGATCAATGTGCATGGAATATGATATTCCAGAAGGCAAAAGAGCTGGGAATGAACCCAAGGGTCACCTACCCAGCAAAACTGAGTCTTTTGTTTCAGGGGAACATATGGTCATTCAGTGGAATAGAGGACTTTCAAGCATTCTTGAGGAAAAAACCAGAGTTGAATAGAAAATTTGACATCCAGACACAAGAAGCAAGAGATGCCTGAGAAGGTAATCAGGGAAAAGAAATCAACAGGAACTTATCAAAGTTGACCCATTTACATTCCTACATGGAAAAACAATAACGGTGACTGATGAAACCCCTCTCAGTATGAAAATAATGGAAGAGGGTGTGTGGTCATATGAATACATATGTGAATGTGTGTGTATATGGTTACAGTTATATATGGATAGAGGGCACAGGTTGAATTTGTTGGGAAGGGAGGATACTCAAGGGGTGAAATTATGAGGTGAGAGAGGAAAGTGGCAAGAGGAGATGGGGAGAGACAGGGTAGGGTAAACTATCTCATGTAGAAGAAGCAAGGGGGAGTGGCTGCATGGGAGTGGAAGAATAGGAAGGGAAAAAGGCAAAACCACATTCTCATTGAATTTGGTTCAGGAGATAATGACATACATACTAAATGGGATATCTCAACCTGCAGCAGAATAGGGGGAAGGGGGATGAGAGGAGGGATGACAGATGGGAGGGCATTCTTGGGGGGAGGGGAGGTTGGAAGTACCCAGTATAGAAGAGGGACAGGATCAAGTAGGGAATGGAGCAGGTGGGGGGTGGGATGGATGGGAGGGAATTATAAGCAGCCTTGTCCAATATATCTACTATGGTAATATTTTGCATAGCTATACATGTACAACACATACTGAATTACTTATCTTCCCAGAGCGAATGGGTGGCAAGGGAGGAAGGGAATGGATGACTCTCTCTATGGTCCAGGATAAGAATGTTCAAAAAAAATTTTTTTTCAATTTTTAATCTTTGAGAAGTAGGACAGGGTGTCGAGAAATAGGACCACCGCTGGGCTCCAGCTTTCACCACTTCTAATTCATGTAAAATGTGACTCTGAACAAACTTCAGAGCTACAGAACCCACAAAATAATACAAAGAAGCTCTCCTCCCACTGAGGACAGCCCAGCAGGCCAGCAGGGCATAGCCAAAGCATTCCTCTGGGAGCCGACCCCAGCTCAGTCAAGCCAGAGATTTTAGCCCCATTGTGGGCCTGACCAGCTGCAGGCTGGAGGGAATTCAGATCATCAGCAGCTGTGGTGGTTTCCAGAATTATCAACCCATAGATGCCAAGGACAAAGTGAGAGGTCAATGAAGTGTGGACTTTGGGATATGGTAGCTTGGGAGTCTGTGGGGCTTTATCCCCTGGAGGGAGAAGCTGCTGAGGCACCAAGGCCCTGCAGCCACCTCCACATGGCAGCTTCAGCTCCTGACCTGCAGACTGTAGTGGTACCAGGAGACTAGTCTCAGGGGCAATCGCTCTTGTTTTAACCTACCTGAATCTGGATTGTGGGGTAGGTCCTGGGGTATGTGATGAGCTTGCAAGAGCATGTGGAGGCTTCAGACAGGGCACCCAACTAACAACTTCGGCAGTTGAGAAAGCCCCAGTGTTTGGTACAAATCTCCCTTGTCTGATAGTAGAGTCCTATGGTGGCAAAAAGCCCAAAGTCAAGTAATTGAGTGGCAATATGAGTAAATGAGGGAAGCAAAGCAAACAGAGGAATCCAATATTAGACTTCTATTTTGGGGACAAAAAGGATCAAAGCATGGAAAAGGAGGAAAACAATGAAGTCAAACCTCTTGCACCAAAAGCTTCAAAGGAAAATACAAGCTGGTTATAGGCCATAGAGGATCTTAAGAAGCAAATAAGAGAAGTGGCAGAAAAATTGGGAAGTGAAATGAGAACTAGGCAAGAAAATTATGAAATGAAAGTCAACAACCTTCCAGAAGCCAATATCACCTTATAAAATAGGCTAACTCAAATGGCAAAAGAGACTAAAAAAAAGCAATGAGGAGAAGAATGCCTTAAAAAGCCAAATTTGCCAGATGAAGAAAAAATCTCAAAAGCTAACTGAAGAGAATCATTTCTTCAGAATTAGGTTGGAGGTAATGGAAGCAAGTGACTTTGTGAGAAACAGAGATACTATAAAACAGATCCAAACAAATAAAAAAAAATAGAAGGCAATGTGAAATATCTCATTGGGAAAACAACTGACCTGGAAAATACATCCAGGAGAGATAATTTAAAAATTATTGAACTACCTGAAAGCCATGAACCAAAAATAAATCCTAGAAATCATCCTTCAAGAAATTCTCAAGGGAAATTTCTCTGATGTTTTTAAACTAGAGGGCAAAATATAGGCTGAAAGAATCCACTTATCACCTCCTGAAAAAGATCCCAAAAAGAAAATTCCTAGGAATATTATAGCCAGGTTCTGAAATTCCCAGATCAAGGAGAAAATACTACAAGCAGCCAGGAAGAAACAATTGGAATATTTTGGAAACACAATCAGGATAACACAGGATCTGGCAGCTTCTACACTGAGGGATAGAAGGGCTTGGAATATGATATTCCAGTGGTCAAAGGAACTGGGATTAAAACCAAGAATCACCCAGAAAAACTGAGCATCATGTTTCAGGGGAAAATATTATCATTCAGTGGAATAGAGGACTTTCAAGCATTCTTGATGAAAAAAGCAGAAATGAATAGAAAATTTGACATTCAGATACAAGAAGAAAGAGAAGCATGAGAAGGTAAACAGGGAAAAGAAATCATAAGGAACTTATCAAAGTGGAATTATTTACTTATTTTCCTACATGGAAAAATAATAATTGTAACTTATGAAACTTTTCTCAGTATGAGAATAGTTGAAGGGTATAGAAATGTATATACACACAAATATATATATATACATATACATATACATATACATACACACATTTATATGTCTATATAGAAGGGTCTATGGGCATATGAATACATATGTGAATATTTGTATATATGTGTATAGGTATACATAGATAGAGAGCACAGGACCAGTTTAATGGGAAGGGATGATACTTAAAATGTGAAATTAACAGGTGAGAGAAGAATATAATGAGAGGAAATGGGGAGAGATAGATTAGGGTAAACTATCTCATATAGAAGAGGTAAGGGAAAATGGTTACAATGGAGGGGAAGAACAGGAAGTCAAAAGGGAATGGGTCAACCTTATTCTCACTGAATTTGGCCTAGGGAGGGAATGACATACACACTAAATACTGTTTCTCACCCTACAGGAGAGTAGGGGGAAGGGGGTGAAAGAGGGTAAGATGGAAGGGGGCAGGCTGGGGGTGAGGGAAGTTGGAAGCACCCACTTTTGGAAAGGGACAGGATCAAAGGAGAGAGTAGAACAAGTGGGAGGTGGGATAGGAAAGAGGGAAACATAATCAGTCTTTTACAATATATCTACTATGGAAATGTTTTCCATAGCTACACATATACAACCTATATTGAATTGCTTATCTTCCCAGTAAGGTTGGGTGACAAGGGAAGAAGGGAATGAATCTCGAACTCAAAATTTTAAAATCAAATGTGCATACATATGCACACAACATGTATACATACATATATATATATATATATATAACTATTATCAATATTATTTTACATGTAAATTGGAAGTAACATATATAGGCACTGGGACATAGAGATTTACCATGCCCTACTGGAATGTTGGAGGCGGTATGGGAGAAGGTAAGGGATAGGGCAGATTGGAGGAGGGTATATTCAGTGGGATCTTTATTTTGGGTTGATGTGAAGGGGAAAAATGGGGAGAAAAATTTTAAGTCAAAATCTTGCAGAAATGAATGATGTAAACTAGACGTTCATAAAGCATTTGATTAAAAAAAGAATATTTGTGACCTTGGGCAAGTTACTTAATCCCAATTGCCCTCCAAAAAGAAAAACAAAAACAAAAAAAGAAAAAAAGAATATTCAAATATACTTATCTTCTTTTAACTCTTTTTAGACATTTCTGCTATAGTACAGATGGAGTATCAAAAAGAATTCTCATGCTGATAAAATAAAATACCACTGCTTGACATGCATGGTAATATTGTTGTGATTTGCCCTTTGTCTCATGGAGGACCAAAACAACATCACCTTGTTGCGGGGCAATGTGCAATGTATCCACTTCTGGCTAACCATGCCAATAAAAACTATGAAAGCCATGCTACAGGTCAGGCACAAATAGTATCTATGACCATTAAGGATGGAGATGTTTCTAAATTTGCACTTCTTACCTTTCTTTTGAGCTGCTTTAATTCAGTTTTGTTTATAGAGTATGATACTTTCTTTGATGTAGGCACAACATATTGGATGATGCTGTGCTGGTGTCTCTCTTGTTTCACAATCAATAACAAAGTTCTTCAGAGAAACTTTTTTTTTTAAAAGCAATTGGGGTTAAGTAACTTGCTCAAGGTTACATGGCTAGTCATTATTTATGCGTGGGTGCTCATTTTCTGAGGCCAGATCTGATCTCGGGTCATCCCAACTCCGAGGCCAGCGCTCTAACTCACTGCGCCACCTAGCTGCCCCTTTAGGGAAATTGGGGTTAAGTAACTTGCCCAAGGTTACACGGCTAGGTTTTTGTTTGTTTGTATGGATTAAGTGTCGGAGGCCGGCTCCGAACTCAGGTCCTTCTGACTCCAGGGCCGGTGCTCTATTCACTGCGCCACCTAGCCGCCCCTTCAGAGAAACTTTGAGAATATTCTTGTATCACTTCTCCTGAACACCATGTGAGCACCTACCTTGCATGAATTCTCCAAATCATAGTCTTTTAGGAAAATGTGTTTTTGGCATTTTAATAATGTGGTTAGTCCATTGGAATGGCACTCTGAAGTAGAGTATAAATATTTGGCAGTTCAGTTTGAGAAAGGACCTCAGTGCACAGTACTTTTCTTGCTAGATGATTTCACAATCTTCCTAAGACTATTCAAATGGACCCAGTTCAATTTTCTGGCATGGCACAGGTAGACTATCTAGGTTTCACAGGCAAACAGCAATGAAGTCAGCAAAATGCCTCTGTAGACCTTCAGTCTGGTAGGCAGTCTAATACCTCTTCTCTCCTACACTTTTCTTTGGAGACTTCCAAATATTGAGCTAGTTCTGACAGTATGCATGGCAACCTCATCATCTATGTTGAAATCCCTCAAAAGCATACTGCCAAGGTGAGTGAGCTTATCCATAGCATTCAGAATTTCTCCATTTGCTTTAACTTATGCTTCTATATGTTAATGATGTAGTACTAGCTGGTGGAGAACCTCTGTTCTCTTGATGCTAATTTTTAGGTCAAAATTAGCACAGCAACAGAGAATCAATTCATACTCTGTGAATCTCAACTTCACAGGCCAAATTGAATGCATAATTATCTGTGAACAAAAAGACATGAATCAGATCTCCCTTCACTTTAGTCTTGGCTTGTAGTCTTTTCAAGTTAAATAATTTTCTGTAAGTGTGGAGCTGACTTTAATACTGTTTTTGTTCTCGTTGTAGACATCTGACAACATCATTGAAAATATCATGAAAAAAGCATGGGGAACAAGTACCCTGCTTCACTCCATTGGTGATTGGGAATGAGTAAGAGCCCATACATACATGCCATCATGAAACTGACATACTACTTCAGGCAATCAAATTTCATTGTGATCTTTCACAAACCCTCACAACTAACAGCATCACATACCTTGGCTAGATCAATAAATTTTATGTCCAGACCTCTGATCTGGTAGTGACATTTCTTCTGGTGTTGTCAGGCAGAAAACATCATATCAACCATTCCTTGGCTCTTTCTTAAGCTACATTAATACTCAGGTATATTATCATCTTCAAGATAAAGAATCAGCTGATTAAGGAGGAGTATGGAAACAATCCTGCTAGCAATGACTAAGAGAGAGAAATCCTGTTTTCACAGTACAACAAATTTCCTTGTCCTTTATATAGATGAGTAGAGGCATCTTTGATTTATTATGGTATATAAACTCCCCTTGCCCTATAACTAAGAAGATTTCAGTCAGCTTTTGCATGAGTAATGGACTTTCTGCTTTATAACTTTCTAGTGGAATAGAACCAGCACCTAGTGTTTTGTTAAATGAGAGGAGCATAATGTCTTTCAAAACCTCTTCTTCAGTTGAAAGGTTGGCTATAGAAGAATTAACTTTAAATAGAGGTAAACAATCAATGGCTCCATCATTGGTAGATGATGGTCTTTAGAGAACATTAAGAATTACCTATTCCATATCTCAAGGATCATGTCTTCATAGGTGGTCAGTTTGACTCCATCACCACTGAGTAGATGAGATACATCAATGGTATTTGTCCCATAAAAAGTTTTCAAGGTTTCATGAAAATACTTTACATTGTTACTACCAGTGTAAAACTAAATTTCATGTGCCTTCTTACTGAGCCAAAAATCATGCATCTTTCTAAGCTTTGCTTGCATTTTACATTTTATGTAGTTACACAGTGCTTTCTTAGATATAGATGAACTATCTTGCTTGTAGACCCTGTAGAGTTCTCATTTTTTTCTTTTAGTAACTTGTGAATTTCCCCGTAAGTTTCATCAAAAAACCTTGATGTTTGTTTTTATTTATGAGTTTGATGTTTGTGAGTGTTCTAGCCCAGATAAATAAATGTCATGCTGTACCTTGTCTATGAAAGCTGCCCACTCATTTTATGCTCCACTGTTACTAATAGTATATGGCTCAGTTTTCCTTCCATATTAGTAACTTACTATTCACACATGGAGAAATTCTCTAATTTGTTGACTTTGAGTCTTCTGGGTTGCCACTTTTGTTGCATGGTAATTTTATTTGAGAGAGGATGTTTATGATCAGTTTAGCACTGTGGGATAGACTATCACTCTCACATCCTATTTATCTCTTCTCCTTACAATAACATAGTCTATTAAATGACAAAAATTCTATGTATCCATGAAATTTTGCCACATTTAAGTAAATGGAAGACAACTTTGGTGATGAGAGGGTCATAAGACATATGCATCTTCAGTAGTAAATGGCTGCTGTTGCTGTTTCTTAACCCATATCCCCCAAGGCCTCACTGCCATGTCTGGTAGTCCATAGCTACTCTGCCATTAAATTAATTAAATAAAATTAAAAATAAAACAACTTTCATAGTCCTGTTCCAGATTAATATTATAATTCATTCCAAGAGGTAACTGTTATAGGAATGGGAATCTGAAGATCTTCCCTGCCCCTTGGCCCTTTGATAGGCTTAAATGATTCTGAGAACCTTCCTTGATTTGAAAATATACTCTGCCCCCTAATAGGCTGAATGTGGTCACATGGAGCCTGTGGCTGGAAGCTTGTTTTTAAGCATTCACAATGTTACAATGTTACAACTTATCACAGAAAATCAAAATACAGCATTCACAATGACTTATCACTAAAATGTCCACATAGTTTCCACCAAAGTGGTCACAATAGTTTTCAACAAAGAACAATCATCTCAAAGTACAGTAGTCAAATTTCTCCACTCATGGGGCACACTAAGTTACAAATCAGTCACTACTCAGTCATCAGTCACTATTCAATAACCTCTTAAGGGGTAGTGGAAAATACAAAGGTCATCCACCCCTAGGTCACAGTAAATCATAATCTTCTCAGTCAGTACATAGTATCCAAGTAAAGTCTTCTTTTAGCTTGCCTCAAGGATGGCTCTCACCTTACATGGTTCTTCTTCCATGGTCCCAGTTCCAACTGTTACCTGGATTCAAAGGCAGGCAGCTCCCAGCTCCTTGTCCAGTTCTTTGACTAGGTCCCTTTCCATATTGAAGTTCACAGTGTCCAATCCACCTCAAGTCCTTCACAGTTTCTGTTTCTGGGAAGACAAAGCTTTAACAGAGCCACAATAATATTCATTCACATTGCTGACACCATCATCAATTCACTCTCTGCCTGTGAAATCAACTCAGACCCACAAACAAGGTGTGAGAACTCAACACAAATCAACATAGAAATCAGCACTGACACACAGACAAAGTCCAAGAGGTCAGCACAAATTATTAGTAAAGTCCCAGTACCTCCAAAACCCTCCTCCAGGACTTCTATAAACATACAACCAGAAAATCTACTTTCAGGGCTTCCAGTAAGGTCCCAGGACTTCTAGAGAAAGTATTGCAAATAACCATCAACACAAACAGAGCAGATAAACATACTGCTGAGCTACCACAAGTATTCTCCTTCACTTCCACCACAAGAGTCCACTTTTCAGCTACTACTGTCTCTAGCCCTGGGGCTCCCCTTATACAGTCGTTAGCTCCTCGCCAGGAGCCCACAAGTTGTGGAGTTCACAGGTTCTATTTTTTAACAGACTGAAACAAGGTGTTAATTCAATAGCTGAAACAAGGTGTGAACTACTTCTGTGTTTGCCATTTACATGTGGTAGAAGCATACTGATGGTGGTGGCATGGCACTTTCCTGTCATGATAATGTTGTTAACTCCTTTTGGGAGGCATACAAGGTTGTTGACTAGATGTGATGTGAATGTAAAACCTATTCCATGCTCACAGGCTTCCCATGGCTATGGAAACTCCATAAAATGTGTATACAGCTTGATTTCAGTAAGCTGGCTTTCATTTACCTGCCTTGTTTCATTCAGGGCTACTCTTTGGAATGCACACTTGCTCACTTCTCTCACAACAAGAGCTGCTTGTCTTTCAGGTGTACTAGATTTCTTGTTGTCCTTAAGCATGTGTACATTTCATGTACAAGTCATGAGTAGAATCATCTTCACACAAGGTTTTTTGTGCATGTCTTTGTTTTCAGCTTCAGGGTGGGATGCCCATCTACCACAGTAAATAAGCCAAGGTTAGGTGAATGAGATGATTTTAGGGCACCTTTTCTAGCTGTTTACTCATGCTAGAAGTTGAATAGTATAGTCTTTGAGAAGTATCCTATGGCCTAGGCTGCCTGTGTACAAAGTTGTGAACTATAGTTTCAAGTGTATCTTCCCCTGCTGCTTTGTCACTAGCTTATTTTCACAAGACTGAGGTAGATAAAGGAGTAAGATAGCAAAATAATACAATTATTGAAAAATAAAATAATGAAATAGCAAAATAGTAAATGGTAATAGACATAAAAAGGTGATAGATATAAATATGAATGTGTAATTTATGTTCTTAATTCATGAATGTCTATAATATAAAAGAAGGGGTTTGGATTAGATTATCTCTGAAATTACTTCAATCTCACAATCAGTGATTCTTTAATCTTGTGATTAACATTAGTATTCATGTCTCTCATTTTTGAATCAAAATAATTTTCTCACTATTGACCAAACTCACTGTGCTGACTTATAACTCCCTGATATATTTTATCATAAACAATTCTCCCTTTCTGAAATACATAGCTGTTTCGACTCTACCTACTAAAATTTTCCTCTTCCTTTGAGGTTCTGCTCAGGTACTGCCCCCTTCACAGATCTTTTGCTGATTTTCCTAGCAGAAAGTGTTCTTTACCTACTCAAATATTTCTAGAATCCTGTTGATGCAACCTTGTTTTCTACTTGCATCCATGTAAAATGTGCCCCTGTGTATCTCAGTCAAGTATGACTGAGAAGATTGTAAACTTCATGATAGAACGAACTGTTAAATTTTTCAGCTTTGTATACCTAATATCAAGCAGAGTGCCTTGCTTCATATGCACTTTATAATAATCTGTTGAATTGTACTATCTTTGGAATGACTCCTTATGTGGTTTATAACTTTATGTTCTTGTTTTCCTTCAGTCCAATTTTAAGGAATACATGGAAGATTAGACAAAATAATAGGAAAATGTAAATATCAGAATGGATTTAAAAGTCAATTCTTTATATCTATGTTTCTATTTTGTCTTTAAATTTTAATATGCCTATTGTTTCCACACAATTCATTTCTTGATCTACCCTACAAAAATTGTAAAACATAGAGAACACCTTCCTATTAAAGCCCTCCTTTATAGGAAAGAAACACAATTAGGCAAAGCTAACACAGTGATGGAGTCTGTCGATATTTAGCAGTTTATCCTCTCCACAGTCCCAATGAACTTCCAAGTCCACAATTTTGTTCTATCATTTATATTTAAAAAAAAATCCTGGCCATTATATTTTATTTGAGCTCAGCTGACTTTTAATGTTATTTTCATTTATATTTGCATAGTCAGCATTCAAATTATTCTCCTGGGTCTGATGAAAGCCAAATTCACTTGAATTTGGCTTTAGCTGCTATTCAGAATTATCTGCACAACTATCTCTGTAGTATCATGGAAGATAGACTGATATAGATTATATGAGCATTTGCCTCTTCTCCTATATTAAATTGCAAGCTTCTCAAGGGCAAGACAATAAAATTAAAAATTTAAGACATACGTTTGAGAAGAATGGTCATGGTTATAGCTAAGCCATCTTCTGAAATCATTGAAGCATAACGATATATTACATGAATGTGTCCTATAATTGTTCTTTTTTTCCCTCTTATTTGTCTCAGTGGTTATAGCGACAGCTAAGCCTTGCAGCCACTATTTTGTGATTCTAGTATATATAGAGAACAGTATTGAGCTTTCTCATGGGGACTGTACCTTTAACTCCCGTAGTGAGCTATTATATGGTTCAATTATTTTTCACTTTGTTTAAGCACAAAGTTCAGCAGAGATAAATTCAACTTTCTGATAAAATCTACTTGAGAAGATGAAGATTCTGTTACAGTTTATTCCCTACTACCTCTAAGTAACTATTTTAATGCCTATATGTAATTCATTAGAGAATGATTTCCTACTATTTTCAAAGTTTTACTTTTGTTTTCTCTGCTAAAGTGAAACTGTTTGCCCTGGAGAAGATAAAATGGGAATGGATAATACAATAAAACCCCCAAATAAATTAATAAACATTTGCAGTACAGCAAGATACCTTTAATGAGGCCAAATCACAAGGATATTTACAAAGCATCTATATATCAAGGTTCAGTTGAATACAGATGTACACTTGGAATGTTGTAGAGTCCAACCCCATCATCTTGCAAATAAGGAAATGGAGGCCAAGAAAATTTAATTAATTTACTAGAGTCTCACATCTAGTAAAAGAAAGAGGCAAGAATTAAAGTCAAGGCCTCCATAATATAGGTCCCAGACTTTCTTCTCCACCTCTCATGCTACCCCCCAAAATGTTAGCAGATCTGTTTCTACCATAAGTGAGCAAGATTGGAGTAGCATTGTTGCTTTAATGTTCCAAAAGAAAGACTTCAAATTCTTGACCAATAAATTTGACAAATATATCTGGAAAAATGAAAAGGAAATACAAGGAAAGTTTTAGAATACGGAACATGTAGGGAAGGAAGCAGTATCACTGACAAGAAACAAGCTTTAACAAGAACAGGTAATAATAGATCACACTAATTTCTTTTTTTATTAGAGTTAATATCTTGGTAGATTTGGAAAATGTCACAGGCATAATGTGCCTCTGAACTTCAGTAAAATGTTTGACCAAGTCTCTTTAAAACTGTCCTTGTGGACAAGATGGACAGTTGTGTATGTTATTACAATCAGGTGTATTCAGAATTGGTTAAGTACATAAAAAATTCATTAGTGAATCACTATAAAGAGAGAAGGTAGCTTTCCAGTGTTATGTCTTCAGTGCTGGGCTGTCCCTTAATTGTATTGTATGACTTGGAGAAAAGCATAAATGACATTCTCATCAAATGTGATTATGGCACACATCTGGGAGAAAAAGTTATTTTGGGTGACAGAGTCAAGATCTAAAGAGGTTCCAATGGGCTAAAAAAACAGGCTGAGTATAAGAATATGTAATTTAATAACTATAAATGTAAAAATCTATATCTGATTTCAAGAAATAAATTGCAAAAATGTAGTTTACAGATGATTTCAGAGTCTGTTCACTTGAATTTCAAAATGTATTTTTAGTGAATAGCAAGTTCAATATGATTTAATAGACTGCTATGGCTATCAAAAATAGTGAGACTTTCTTTGGCTTTATAAGCAAATCAATCTGCAAGTTTTTAAGGGCTTATTATGTGCTAAGTATACTGTTAAACTCTGAGAGGAAGGAGGGAAGGAAGGAAGGAAGGAACAAAGGAAGGAAGGGAAGAATACACAGAGGGAGGGAAGAAGGAAAGATACCTCCGCTCAAATGGCTTACATTCTATAAGAGATGACAACATATAAATATATCCAGAATAAATATTCTATAAATATAATGTAGTTAAATACAGGATAATTAGGGAGTCAGAGTGAGAGTCAATAAATATTTACTGTTTACCATGTGTCAGAAACTGTACCAAGTTCCAGGAGTGTACAGAAAAAGTCCCTGCCCTTTGGGAATTCACAGTTTAATGGGAAAAATGTAGCAGCTGAAAAAGAAAGGGGGAAGAGAATAACTAGGCTGGAAGAGGAAAAGAGGATAAAGAGGATGAAGTCCTGCAGCCAGAGTGAAAAATGGTCTCAGGGGTTGTGAGTTATAAGTGTTGATCACAGGATGATGACTTTCTGAAAAGCTTGAAGTCCAGAAGAATATCCGGATAGGAAATGGTAAGACAAGGAAGAAGGGCAAATAGCAGTTGGGTGAATCAGGGAAGGGTTATTATAAATGATGGCTTTTGATTTGTATCTTGAAGGAACTGAAGGATTCTATGGGCTATAGGTGAGAAGAAAGTCCATTACAATCTCAGGGTATGACCAGCAGAAAGAAAAAAATGGAAATGGGAAATGGTAAACCATATATGAGAAATAGAGAGGAGTAGCATTTGGTTGTAAAGTGCTAGAAGACCTATAATGAGGATAAAAATGCTAATTTGGAGGCAGGTTATAAAGGATTTTAAAAGACAAAGAGAACTCATATTCAGTTGTAGATGAAATTGAAAATACTTGGAATTATGTCCTTGTCAACTCTATTTCAGGAAAAAAATGAGGTATGATTATGAGAAAGAAGGAGCTCCTAACCTGCCTCCACCCCTTGAATTTGCTGTTTTCAAACAACATCTGGATGGTTGTATTATGTTCCCTGGATTCCATTTCAGGAAAGACAAACCAGAGATGGTCTGAAGTTCAAGACAATGAAGGTACTATGGGTCATGGCATTTCAAAATTTGTTAAAGAAACCAGGCATATTTAGTCTGGAGAACAGGCGGGTTAAGGGGATAAGGGATCATGATTGCTGTCTTCAAATATTTGAAGGGATGTCATGTGGAGAAGCATAAGACTTATTCAGCTTAGTCCCAGAAGGCAGAGCAAAATCTGCTAGCAAGAAAGCAAAACTTGAAAAAAATGTATGTCTAAGGTTACATCTACACAAAGCAAAATAAAAAAAATGGAAACAAATGAGTAATGCAAACATAAGAAATATTTAAAGGGAAACATTCAGACTGTTGAGATAATAACAATTGGGGGGGTGGTCCTAATAATAAGGTACATGTCAATTGTTAGCTGCTACTTTGGGAAACAAGACCAACGTCAATCCCCAACTATATAATATTGGTGTGAATAAGTAATGATTTGATGATCTGTAAGAATTACAATGGTGTGCACAAATTACTTGGGATGAGCACTAATTTTGATATTGCTAGCCTGAATGAAAACACCTGATCATAACCAGATCAAACCAGATTAGGCAGATTTCCCCATGTTTCTTTGGTGATATATTGATGCCAAAGTTTGTGGGGACTCTAGAGAGGGTGCCCAACTAATAGCTCCGGCAACTGCAAAAACCCCAGAAAATTGCTTTGACATGCAACTAGGAAATGATATATACAATCACTAGGGTATAGAAATCCATCTTGCCTACTAGAAAGTTATGGGGGTGATAGGAAAGGATATAAGAGAGAACAGATTGGGGTTGGAGTATTTATTAGTCTTGCTATCTCGGGGTGAGGGAGGAGGAAAGAAGGGGAGAAAAAATTTTAACTCAAAATCTTGTGGAAATGAATGTTGAAAACTAAAATTAAATAAATAAATAAATAAATGGATGAATGAATAAATAAATAAAACCCAAACTTAACTATTCAATACTTGGTCTTCTCCCTACACATACCCCTATTCCTCACCACTGCCATCCCCAATCACATAAAGTGTTAAAAAATAAAGTCTAATTAAATATCTTTTAAAAATCTTTTTTAGTAAATTTGACTTACTTTTTAACTTGCATATTTTATTACTGCCTTGGGATTGGTAGGCCACATTGAAACAATGCAGTGGGAACACAGAACTGATGAGTCTTTTATCTAAAAAAGGTTATGAGATTCATCCAGAAAATGTGATAGTTGAGTAGTTAGTAAGAGTGCTAATAGTCAGGATGCTTGTCATTTAACTAATTATGGGATAGCTCAAAGTAGAAGTTTCTGCTGATAATTAGGAACTAATGTCAGTGGAAAGCTAATTGTAGGGTTGGACTTGAACATTTAGAGGGTAGTGGTTGTGTACTGATTCATACACCCAGAGAAGTCCAGGGTAAGAAAGGATCAATCAAACCATTTAACACATAAATTACTTCCTTGACATTGAAAAGGAGAAAAGAAAGCACAGCTTTTGAGTTAGTCTATTTTTTAAGGTGTTGTTTTCCTCAGACAGGCTGTTGACCCTCATTTCATACTTTTCCTGCATCCTTCTCATTTCTCTTTCCAATTTTTCCTCCACTTCTCTTATTTGATTTTTAAAGTCCTTCTTAAGGTCCTCTATGGCCTGCAACCCGCTCATGTTTTCCCCTGGGGCTTTTGGAACAAGACTTCTGACCTCACAGTCCTTTTCCCGCTCTATGCCCCCAAAATAGGAGTCTAGGGTTGTATTTTTCTGTTTCCTTTGCCTTGGCATGTTGCCACTTAATTACTTCACTTTGGGGCTTGTTGCCACACTCTGGCTTTAAGGCCAGATAGAGGAATTTTCGTCCCGAACGTGTGGGGGGCAACTTCCATTTCTGGAAAGCTGTAAACCCACCCACGACTTCCACCCTAGATCACAATCCAGATCCAGGGAGGTTAAAGCAAGAGCGATTACCCCCCAAGACTGATGGCTGAATCTCCCTACAGTTCGCAGGCCAGGAGCTGGAGCTACCTCTGAAAACTACAAAATGGTGTGTCTCCTCAGTGGCTTCCAGCCCCCAGGGGAGGAAGCTGACGCATTCCCCAAATACTGGTCCCAAAGCCCATAGGGCACTAACCTCTTACTTTGTCCTAGGCATGTCTATGTTGATAATTCTGGAATCGCCACAGCTCCTGGTGTTCTGGGGTCTCTCCAGCCGGCAGCTGGCCCTGCCGCCCTGGGGCTAAAACCTCGGCTCAAGGGGACCTGGGCTTGGCTCAGCTCGGCTCCCCGTGCTCTGCCCACTGCGCTGCTGGCTTCCAGACCACTGTGCTGGTCCTTCCTGCAGGGCTGCTGGGCTGTCCTCAGCGGGAGGTTAGCTTCTCTGTGTCTTTCTGTGGGTGCTGGGGCTCCAGAAGTTGTTCAGAGTCCCCTTTTACATAGTTTGGAGGGAATCTGGGGGCAGAATGGCTTGGACGCACTGTTACTACTCCACCATCTTGGCTCCACCCCGAAAGCACAGCTTTTGTTAGAAATGGGCAAAGCCCCTTCTAGATGAGTTAAAACTATTTCTGGTGTTATTCAAAATCTATATTTTACAGAAAATAGGATATAATTAGAAGTGAAATATATCTTTAACTTTACATATATTATGGGGATATTACGAATCTGACTCAGGAGAAGTTAATACTTTAAAAAAATAAATGTTTCAAAAATAGTGTAATAATCTTACTGTATGTGCAAAATACACTGGACAGTTGTACTGAGGTAAATTCATACGATGGTATTGTTTCATTTTTCTTTTTTTTAATTAATTAATTAATTTTAGCTTACAAGATTCAGTTTCACAAACCCATGTGTTTCAAATTTTTCCCCTGTCCCTCTCCTCCACCCACCATTGTGTCAGGCAATAAAATATAGGATCTGCAAATATCTTCACATTAAACATTAGTCAGGTTGTAGAGATGGATTATAACCAATGGAATGAACAACAGAAAAAAGGAAACAAAACAAAACAAAACAAAAAAGAAAGAAAGCTGGTAGTTTGCTTTAATCTGCATTCAAACTCTGCTGTTCTTTCTCTGTGTATGGACATCTCAGTCCATCATGAGTCTTTTGGAGTTAATTTTCTTTGCCAGGCTGAGAAGCGTCCAGTCTATCAAAGTTACTCATCACACATACATTGTTTTTGTAATTGTGTACAAATATCTCCTGGTTCTGCTCTTCTCATTCAACATCAGTTTCTAGAAGTCTCTCCAGATTATTATGAAGTCCATCTTTTCCTCATTTCTTATAGCACTGTAGAATTCCATTACATTCATATACTACAACTTGTTTAGCCATTTCCCAATTGATAGGCATCCCCTTGATTTCCAATTCTTTGCCACCACAAAAAGAGCTGCTATAAACATTTTTGTACAAAGGGGGCCTCTTCCAACTTTAGGTTATAATCCTAGAAGTGGTATTGCTGGGTGAAAAAGTATGCACTTATTTATATCTCTTTGGGCATGGTCCCAGATTGCTCTTCAGAATGGTTGAATTAGTTTACAATCCCATCAACAATGCATTAGTGTTCCAATTTTTCCACATCCTCTCCAGCATTTATCAGTTTCCTATTTTGTCATCTTAGCCAATCTGACCAATGAGATGTGGTACCTCAGAGTTTTGATTTGCAGTTCTCTAATCAATAGTGATATAGTGTATTTTTTCATATTCTTATAGATATTTTTAATTTCTTCCTCTGAAAACTGCGTGTTCATATCTTTTGACCATTTATCAATTGGGGAATGACTTGTATTCTTATAGATTTGACTCAATTCTCTGTATATTTTAGAAATGAGGCCTTTATTAGAGACACTGGTTGTAAAAATTCTTTCCCAGTTTTCCACTTCCCTTTTAATCTTGGTTACATTGGTTACCATTGGCTTTGTTTGTATAGAAACTTTTCAATTTAATGTGATCAAAATAGATTTAAAGCTGGTATGGCTAGGTCAACTTCCCTAGTATTTCTTTCCATTAATTCCCTTGATATTTTGGAAATTTAATTCTTCCAAATGAATTAAGTTATTATTTTTCTAGCTATTTAAAATAATTTTTGGCAGATTGATTGGTGAAGAGTCCTTAGCCAACTGGGGTGCAGCGCGACAGCCTGGGAGTGGCAGGAGGGTCCCTGGCCTATCAGAAACAGGCTACAGGAGGAACCCGGAAGGCCAAAAGGACCGTCAGCAAAACAATCTTAAGTGTCGACGTGGCAGTAGAGAGACTTCCTGGTTAGGAGACTTCCTGGTCTGTTACACCGGAAACCTCTTAGCCAGATGAGCTGACGTGTCCATGTGGGCAGTGGGTTACCACCCCTCACTCTCGGGGCAGTATGCGATTGGCTCGCAGTGGTGGGGAAGGCGGTGCTAATGACCCGGAACTGGAGGCTAGATAAGAGGAGGCTGCCTGACGGGGCGGAGAGTTCTGGGAGGAGTCCAGGGAGAGACCTGGCTGAGTTTGCGTGTATGTCCTGAGACAAATAAAGATAATTACCAAAATCAGAAGGGTGTTCTGCATTGGGTAAAGATCTTCCAGAAGGTCTGGGAGCCAGAGACGTCTGATGCCGGGAAAAGGTAATATGTTCTTGTAGGTTTGAGGACCCAGGAACCCTAACATCTGGCAGCCCGAACAGGGAGCCCGAGTTAGAAGACCCCGCAGCCTTGTGAAAACAAGAAGTCGGAGAGAGTAAGTATGGAACAAGCTTTTAGCTTGCCCGTTATTTGCCCTTCTGATGAGGAGACATATGTAAAGCAGATATTTGATTTAGTCAAGGGACAAGGAGTGAAAGTAAAGAAGAACGATTGTATCCAATTTGTTAGGTTAATTTTCACAACCTCCCCGTGGATAGAGTTCGCTGGGTTAGATGTTTCTAGGTGGGCGGTGATAGGAAATCAGTTAACATCTTATGCTAAAGAGTGCCCGGATAAGGTAAGAGACCTTGATTTTATTATTTACAGCTTAGTAAAAGCGGCACTTTATGGTCCTTCCCCTAAATGTAATGTGCCGGAAGGGGAGATGGATTTAGGGGAGGAGGAGGAGGAAAGAGAAATTGCTCGGCTGTATCCCGATCTTACCGAGCCACGAGACAAGGGGGGAGGGACAGCTCAAGCTTGGCTAGAGCGGCCGCGCGATCAGGTTGATGGGGGAGGGGCAGCTCAGGCGCGGCTAGAGCGGCTGCGCGATCAGGTTGAGGAAGCACTCGCTCAGCTGCAGTTAGACAAAACAAAAGATAACCGCGACTTCAAGGCTGCAGCAGTTCGCCCCTCCGCCCCTCCCATGCCGCCCTTCCGAATTCCCCCTCTGTTTACAGACACAGAAAAGCGGGAAGAATTTAATCTGAAAGAAGAGACTAAACACAGGGCTGTTAACCAGGTCGCCCAAGCTTTAAGAGCAGCCTTCTTAGAAGGAGAAGATGTCTCTGAATTCATGGGTGTGTTCCTGGTGGGCTTAAATGACCCACAGAGACCACATATACCTGTACCTTACAAACAGCTGAAGGATATAAAAAGGGCATGCATGGATTACGGGCCGAATTCCCCGTTTGTCTTACAGACACTCACCTCCCTTGCTTCAGTGGTAGCCTACACCCCGGGAGATTGGGAAATGATGGCTACAGCCTGTTTAACACCTGGCCAGAATATGCTATGGAAAACAGAATGGCACAGGGAAACTAAGGATTGGATAGCACTCCACCGCCTCCCTAACCCTGAACAAGCTTTTGAGGCTATGACAGGGACAGGGGCTTATTCCGCTGTGTTCCAGCAGTGCCAACACGATCCTGCAGTATATGCATCTATAGCACAATGTGCTATTAAGGCATGGGGGAAGGTAGAAAAGGAAAGAGCAATACAACAGCAATTGACTGCCCTCAAGCAAGGCCCAAGGGAATCAATTACCGACTTTGCCTCTAGAGTGCAAACTGCTGTGGACAGAACAGTGGGAAAAGGGGATGCGGCCCGGATAATTTTCTTGCAAATTTTGAAAGAGGGCCTTAACAATGCCTGTAAGCGGGCTGTATCTTCCTTACCCAAAAATGCACCTTTAGAAGATGTTATTGAAAGATGTGCAGGGGTAGATTATGAGGCCATGCAGGTACAACAGATGGCAGAAGCCTTAGCGATGGGGATGACTAAAGCTATGTCCCAGAGAGAAGGTGCAAAAATTTGTTTCCGATGTGGAAAGAGAGGGCACGTTCAAAATCAGTGCCATTCCTCATCCCCTGGAGCAATATCTAAACCTGTATGTTTTTGTTGTGGAAAATCAGGCCACATTGCAAAATTTTGCAGAAATAAGCCACTGAAAATGGCCCCGGGAAACTCCCGGAGGGGCCCCTTGCGGGCCCCGAAATTGTACCCCGTCCAACAAGAAGGAAGTGAACAGGTGGTTGGAAGGATGTCAGGACACAACACCTCCCAAGAGAATCCTTTGGTAACATATCAAAGAAAGTTTCAGGAGTACCAGAACAATTAATGTTTTTACAAGAAGTTTATACCACACAAGAGTTAGTAATTCCTCCTTTTTCTACGTTGGGGGTTGAAGTTGAGCCTATGTCTAAACCTTGTCTTGTTGTGGGATGTCCAACCCCTTGCCTTCATATTGTGCACTCTACTGTTTTGAATACAGGGGAGCATTCCATTTCTATTACTAACCCACATGCCTTCCCCTTGAGGTTACCAATATCAGAACCTATAGCAAGAAAGGTAGACTTAAAAACAGGGGCAGAAGAAAAAGATTCCTTACAGATAGCCTGGATGCAAAAGATAGCTAGGGAAAAACCCATGTGCACCCTCTGGATAGAAGGGAGACCATTTTGGGGCATGCTAGACACGGGGGCAGATGTGTCCGTGGTACGCAAGGAAGACTGGCCGGTGGAGTGGGGATTGGCCACTGGCATGACAGGAGTCACAGGGATAGGAGGGACACAAGCTGCGGCTCAATCAATGAGGTGGTTGAGGTGGCGTCTAGATGAAGATGAAGGGATGTTCAGACCCATAGTGATTTCTGGGCTATCCTCCTCGTTATGGGGTAGGGATGTTATGACTGATATGAAAGTGGTGTTACAGTCAAACTAGCAGGGGCCACTGCGCTGCGGCTTCCACCATTGAAATGGAAAAGGGAAAATCCAATATGGGTAGAGCAGTGGCCCCTCAGTAATGAAAAATTGGAAGCCCTTCATAAAATAGTACAAGAACAATTGGCCATGGATCACATAGAGCCCTCATTTAGCCCCTTTAATTCTCCAGTATTTGTGGTAAAGAAAGCAAGTGGAAAATGGAGAATGCTAACAGATTTAAGAAAAGTTAATGATGCTCTACAACCAATGGGGGCTTTACAGCCCGGATTACCATTGCCAACCGTGATTCCAGAGGGATATAAAATAGCTATTATAGATATTAAAGATTGTTTTTATTCTATTCCTTTACATGAAGTAGATAGGGAAAAGTTTGCATTTACAGTACCCTTTGTAAATTTAAAGCAACCTGCACAGAGATACCAATGGAAAGTTTTGCCCCAAGGGATGGCCAATAGCCCCACACTCTGTCAATGGTATGTTTCACAGATTTTACAACCATTAAGGCAGATGAAGCCTCAACTCTATATTATACATTATATGGATGACATATTATTAGCAGGACCCACTAATGAAATGGTGCAGGAAGGCTTAAAGGGTGTATTAAAACAATTGGCCTTGTATAATCTAGTAGTGGCCCCTGAGAAGATACAGACTAAGGAGCCCTTTAAATATTTGGGATATTTCATAAGTGGATTAACTGTTAGAAAAGGCTTTCCACAAATTGATGTTAAAAGATATAAAACATTGAATAATTTTCAAAAATTAGTGGGCTCCATTCAATGGTTACGCAATGTTGTTCCCATACCACCTTCAGTAATGCAACCCTTATATGAACTTTTAAAAGGAGACTCCCAATTGACCTCTTTAAGGACTTGGAGTGCTCAAGCATTACATTCCATTCAGGAGATTGAAGGAAGGTTGAGTTCAGTTGTGGTTAAAATAAAGGGAGATACACCCATGTGGTTTACTATGTTTATAGACAATCCTTGCTATGGTGCCTTATTTCAGGAACATGGAGTCATTGAATGGTTGTACCCAACCACTCCCTCACGTATTCTTACCCATCAGCTTGACTTACTCCTTGACTTTGTCCGTGCTGCAATCGCGCGGGCTTATGCAATCAGTGGAAAAGCTCCAAAGATATGGATTGAGTCAGTTTTTGTTAATCTAGAACAAGTGATAGTGAGAGGGGGGGAGGATGTTGTCCTATATCTAGCTTCTACTCCTCCTGTCTTACCTACCCTCTTACATTGTCTTAAGCCTTTATATGTGATGACCTCTCAGAAGGTGGTATTAGACCACGCGGTGGAAGGATTTAACATCTTTACTGATGCCACTAAAGATGGAAAGGCGGCCATTTTCTGCCCTGCTTTGAAAGTAAGTCATGTCTTTCATACCCCTTTCCAATCAACACAGAAAAATGAGTTGTGGGCAGTGATAATGGTGTTACAACTGTTTGACCCTCCCTTTAACATTATCTCTGATAGCCTCTACACAGTTAACATACTCCAACGATTACCTGAGGCCTATATTAACACCCGTGCCTCAGAGATCGGAGTGTTATTATTGCAAGCTAAAGAATTATTGTTGCAATTGAAGGCTCCTATTTATATCATGCATGTGAGGTCACACACAGGGGGTCTTGGACCCATTTTTGAGGGCAATAAAACAGCAGATGCCTTACTTAGCCCTCTGACTATTGCTATAGTAGACTCCATCAAACAAGCTGAGGAGGCTCATGATTGCTCCCATTTGTCAGCGCGCTCTTTACGCAGGTTATATGGAATATCTAAAGAGCAAGCCTGGTGCATAGTGAAAAGGTGCCTATCATGTATCCCTTTTCAAACGCGCCCCAAAGTAGATTCAGTTAATCCTAAAGGACAGAGCCCAAACGATAATTGGCAAATGGATGTTACACATTGGAGACACCAGTTAATACATATTTCTGTAGATACACACTCTGGCTTTCTCATGGCATCACTACAAACGGGAGAAGCCTTTAAACATGTGTGCAACCATCTGTATTCATGCTTTGCCCTAGCAGGTGTCCCAAAGGTATTAAAAACTGATAATGGGCCTGCATATACCTCTAAAGCCTTCCAACAGTTTTGTGAAGAATTTCAAATTAAACATATTACAGGACTACCCTATAATCCCACTGGCCAAGCTATAGTGGAACGAGCAAACAGAACCCTGAAAACCATCCTCCTTAAACAGGAAAAGGGAGAAGTTGGCCAGGTTAACAAGGGTAAGCCACTGAGAAACATCAATAAAAGAAGTTTAGATATAGCCTTAGATACCCATAATTTTTTGAAAATTGATGACCAAGGGCTTACACCTGCAATGAGGTTTTGGTGTCCCTGGCAAATAAAACGGGATTCACCAATAGAAGTACCAAAGAGACAATATAAAAGAGTGATTTGGAAGGATCCAGAAGGTGAATGGAGGGGGCCGGGTACAGTAGATTTCCTAGGGCCGGGTTATGCTTATGTCATTCCAGATGGGGAGACCGAACAAGGCACTTGGGTCCCGACTCGTAATCTGCGGGCTGTTGGTGCTGACGATCCTGAAGCAAGCCGCGGGGACAAAATGGACTACCCTGACGCCACCGGAAGAGAGAGAACGGGACCTGAAGGGAACTTGGCAATGGGCTTTGCTTACCCACCCACTGCTGATTCATCTGGTGAGCTGGGAAGAAAACACTCCAATGGCTAAAGTATTCAGGAATGTCTCCATGCTGTTTGACAAACCACAGCCGGACACATGGGTGCAAACAGAAATTTCCAACCTGAATATGACATTTCTTTCTGCCGGTGCCCCTATTTGCATAACTAACAGAGAAGTCCATCCGTGGTGCTTGGCCTTAAAAATGGGAAACATCACGTCTGGCAAACATCCTGTTAATGACTTTTCTTCGTACCTGGTTCGCTTCAATGTAACTATAGGGATGTTGGGTGGCAATACTATAAACAAAACAAATCCATTTAATAGTACTGGACCTTTGCCCACTTGTCTGACTGGAACCATGAAGACATGGTCTCCTGTTGTTCCTTGTTCCACCTCGAGTCCTAGACAAGTGAATACAACAAACATGACTGTGTACATGTGGGATGTGTTGGATAATCAGACTTACACTCAGTTGCCTGCTCCGGTTCCATGCACAAGAAATGGAACTTGTCACCCCTTCATATGGCTGTTAGGCTCCGTACTCTTGGGGGGAACAAACATATCTATAGAGATTTGTAAATGTGATATTTGCAAAGATCCTACCTTTGCTGAATGGTTTGCCATGTTTGCAAATGGAAAGAATTATACAAAGGGACACAATACTAATACTAACTGTGACATTTTTTGGTACTATTTTGAAGGACAATTAATAGCCCCTACCAATTATGCTTGGATGGTATGCTCGAATGTTACTGTAAGCTTGGATGGTATATGGTATCACACTAATGGTAAAGAATGTAAGCTTAAAAGGGCCATTTCAAAGTTTGAGGATGATTTTCCATATGTTCTCTTGGTTAAACAACCCCGCTATGCCCTTGTACCAGCAAAATCACAAACCCCTTGGGCAGAAAGCAAATCTGAAGAAATGTGGGTACAAGTGACACAATTGAGTAGACAAAGAAGAGAGGGTATTGATTTCCTCTTTGATGTTATTAATCTTGGAATCTCCGCTTTCCAGGAATTCCAAATACAACAGCTGTATGAACAGACAGGGTACCTGGCTAGTGAGTTAAAGACCTTTATGAGCAAGGAAGCTCATGCTTGGAACACACAAGCATGCATTGATATGGCACTTAATGCAGAGGTAACTGCCTTGCGGGAGGCAGTCGAGGTGCTAGGGAATGAATTGGTATATAGAGAATTATTGGCACAAATACCATGTCATTATCAATACAAGCCTTGGGTGTGTGTCACACCATTGATGCTGAATCAGACTAGTAATTTTACCAAGACCTGGGGGGAAGTTGAAAAACACCTCCGGGGTGCCTTTCTTACTAATAATGTTACCACTGATATACAGCAACTTCAGCTATTGGTACATGATCTTAATGAAATTGCAAAGAATTTTTCCCTCCCTAGTAATGCAGCGCAAGAATTATTTGATTGGATGAGAGGGAAGAGTTTCATTACCTTATTGCTTAGCTTAGGATCTTCCTTTTTGTATTTGTTATTTGCATTGTTGATTTTGTGTTGCTTTTGGAAATGGATTGTTCGGCTCCTGAAAGGTGGCCTCTTAGATCTCAGGTCCTCCTTAGTTCCATTGGGCGGTCTCCCGCATAACAGGAAAAGGGAGATGAAGAGTCCTTAGCCAACTGGGGTGCAGCGCGACAGCCTGGGAGTGGCAGGAGGGTCCCTGGCCTATCAGAAACAGGCTACAGGAGGAACCCGGAAGGCCAAAAGGACCGTCAGCAAAACAATCTTAAGTGTCGACATGGCAGTAGAGAGACTTCCTGGTTAGGAGACTTCCTGGTCTGTTACACCGGAAACCTCTTAGCCAGATGAGCTGACGTGTCCATGTGGGCAGTGGGTTACCACCCCTCACTCTCGGGGCAGTATGCGATTGGCTCGCAGTGGCGGGGAAGGCGGTGCTAATGACCCGGAACTGGAGGCTAGATAAGAGGAGGCTGCCTGACGGGGCGGAGAGTTCTGGGAGGATTCCATGGAGAGACCTGGCTGAGTTCGCGTGTATGTCCTGAGTCAATAAAGATAAAATTCCAAAATCAGAAGGGTGTTCTGCGTTGGGTAAAGATCTTCCAGAAGGTCTGGGACCAGAGACGTCTGATGCCGGGAAAAGGTAATATGTTCTTGTAGGTTTGAGGACCCAGGAACCCTAACAGATTGGTATGGCACTAAATTTGTAAATTAATTTAGGTAAAATTGCCATTTTCATTATATTAGTTCGACCCAGCCATGAGAAACTGATGTTTTTCAATAAGTTAGGTCTGACTTTATTTGTGCAAAGTTGTGTTCATATAGGTCCTGTGTTTGTTTTGGCAGGTAGATTACCACATATTTTATAATGTCTATAACTTTATTGTTTTTTTTTGTTTTGTGGGGGTGGTGTTGTTTTTTTTTTTTTGTTTTTTAATGGGATTTCTCTTTCCATCTCTTGCTGTTGGATTTCATTAGAAATATGCAGGAATGTTGAGGATTTATGTGGATTTATTTTATATCCTGGGACTTTGTCGAATTTATTTATTATCTCAAGTAAATTTTTACTTGATTCTCTAGGATTCTCTAAGTATATAATCATATCATCTGCAAAGAGTGATAGCTTAATCTCTTCTTTTTAAATTATTTTTTAGTTTATATCATTCATTTCCACAAGATTTTGAGTTACACATTTTCTCCCCATTTTTCCCCTACCCACCAACCCAAAACAGTGATCCCTCTGAAATCCTTTCCCCCAATCTGCTGTCTCTCATATCTTCCCCCATCCCCCCTCCAACTTCACATGGTGGATCTCTATGCCCTAGTGCCTGTATATCATATTTCCCAGTTACAATAATAATAATAATAATAATATATTTAAAACACTTGATTTTAAACCTTTGAATTCCAGATTCTTTCCGCACCTCCCTCATCACCCACACTTACTGGGAAGCTAAGCAATTCAATATAGGTTGTACATGTGTAGCTAAGCAAAACATTTCCATAGTGGATATATTGTGAAATACTGAATATTTTTCCCTCCATCCTATCCCACCCCCCACTAGTTCTATTCTCTATGTTGATCCTTTCACTTTTCAAAAGTGGGTGCTTCCAAATTCCCTCCCCCCCCCCAGCCTGCCCTCCCTTCCATCATCACCCCCCTTTGTCCCCTTCTCCCCTATTCTCCTGTAGGGTGAGATACCCTATTTAGTGTGTATATTTTTCCCTCCATAAGCCCTGTTCAATGAGAATAAGGTTGACTCATTCCATTTTACTTTCCTATTCTTTCCCTCCTTTTAAACAGTTTTCCCTTGCCTCTTCTATATGAGATAAATTATCCCATTCTATTGCTCCCCATCTCTTCTCATTATATTCCTTTCTCATCTCTTTATTTCACCTTTTACATATCATCCCTTCCTATTCAATTGTTCCTGTGCCCTTTGTCTATATATATATCTATCTATACACATCTATACACACACTCACATATGTATTCATATTGGTTATTACCCTCCTATATAGACATACATACATACATATATAATTTATGCTTTTCTCCTTCATTCTTTCCTTTTTCTCCTATTACATTCCTGGTATACCTCTTAATAAGGTTTTTATCATCAGATTAGTTCATCTATACCCACACTCTCTATCTATCTATCTATCTATCTATCTATCTATCTATCTATCTATCCCTTTTAAATATTGTGATATTTGTATACATTTCAATATTGACAGGGATCAGCTTCGCATATAGGGATGTAAACAGTTTTCTCTTATTGATTCACAAGTTGTGTGTGTATGTGTGTGTGTTTTCCTTGTTTACCTTTTTTATGTCTCTTTTTAGTCTTGTAATTGCAGATCAAATTTTCCACTGAGCACTGGTTTTTTCAACAGGAAGGTCTGGAAGTTCCTTATTTCATTAAATGACCATCTCCTTGCCTGAAAGATTATGCTCACTATTTTTTTCCCCAAATGCTTTACTAATTTCTGGTGTACATCATTCATTTCCACCAGATTCTGTTACAAATTTTTTCCTCTTTTATCCCCTACCCACTGCCCCAAAATAGTGCTCCCCCAGGATATGTCCCCCTCCAATTTGCTTTCTCCCATGTCTTCTCCCATGCCCTGTTTGACTTTTCCAGTAGGGCATGGTGGATCTCTATGCCCCAGTGCCTCTATATCTTATTTCCCAATTACATATAAAATAAAATAAGTATGTGTATATACATACATATGTGTGTTTATTTATTTTTATTTTAAAACATTTGATTTTAAAATTTTGAATTCCAGATGCATTCCCTTCCTCCCTTGTCACCTACCCTTACTGGGAAGATACACAATTCAGTATAGGTTGCATATGTGTAGCTATGCAAAACATTACCATAGTAGATATATTGTGAAAGACTGACTATACTTCCCTCCCTCCTATCCCACCTCCCACTTGTTCTATTCTCTACTTTGATCCTGTCCCTTTTCAAAAGTAGGTGCTTCCAACTTCCCTCCCCCCCAGCTTGCCCTTCCTTCCACCATCCCCTTTCTTATCCCCTTCCTCCCTACTCAACTGTAGTGCAAGATACCCTATTAAGTGTGTACGCATTCAATGAGAATAAGGTTTTCCTTTTTTGCCTTCCTGTTCTTCCCCTCCATTGTAACAATTTCCCTTGCCTCTTCTGTATGAGATAGTTTACCCCATTCTGTCTTTCCCAATCTCCTCTCATTATATTAATCTCTTGCCTCTTAATTTCACCTTCAAATTATCATCCCTTCCTATTAAATTGGTCATGCACCCTCTATCTATGTATACCTGTAAACATATACACACATATTCACATATGTATTCATATGCCCATATACCCTCATATCTATCTATCTATCTATCTGTCTGTCTATCTATAGTTCTATTCCATTCAACTCTTTTCATACTGAGAAAAGTTTCATCAGGTACAATTATTGTTTTTCCATGTAGGAATGTAAATAGTTCAACTTTGATAAGTTCTTTATGATTTCTTTTCCCTGTTTACCTACTCATGCTTCTCCTTCTTCTTGTGTCTGAATTTCAAATTTTTTATTCACCTCTGGTTTTTTGATCAAGAATCCTGGAAAGTGGGGTGGCTAGGTGGCACAGTGAGTAGAGCACCTGCCCTGAAGTCAAAAGGACCCGAGTTCAGATCCGGCCTCAGAGACTTAATGCACACACAAACAAAAACCTAGCCATGTGACCTTGGGCAAGTTACTTAACACCAATTGCCCTCCAAAAAGCAAAAAAAAAAAAAAAGAATGCTTGAAAGTTCTCTATTCCGCTGAATGACCATATTTTACCTTGAAACATAATACTCAGTTTTGCTGGTTGATTCTTGGTTTTAATCCTAACTCCTTTGACCTCTGGAATATCATATTATAAACTCTTTCAATCCCTCAGTGTAGAAGCTGACAGTTTATGTGTTATGCTGATTGTGTTTCCACAATATTCAAATTGTTTGTTCCTGGCTGCTTGTAATATTCTCTCCTTGATCTGGAAATTTTGGAACCTGGCTATAATATTCCTAGGAGTTTTCTTTTTGGTATCTTTTCCATGAGGTGATTGGTGGATTCTTTCAACCTCTATTTTCCCCTCTTGTTCTAAAAAATCAGGGCAGTTTTACTCGTGAATTTCTTGGAGGATGATTTCTAGGTTCTTTCTTTGATCATGTCTTTCAGGTAGTCCAATAATTTTTAAATCATCTCTCCTCTATCTATTTTCCAGCTCAGTGGTTTTTCCAATGAGATATTTCACATTGCCTCCTATTCTTTCATTTGTTTGCATCTGTTTAACAGCATCTTGATTTCTCATAAAGTCACTAGCTTCCATTTGCTCCAGTCTAATTCTGAAGGAATGATTCTACTCAGTGAGCTTTTGAGATTCTTTTTCAATCTGGCAAATTCAGTTTTTAAGGCATTCTTCTCCTCATTGCCTTTTTGAGCCTCTTTTGCCATTTGAGTTAGTCTATTTTTTAAGGTGTTATTTTCCTCAGCCAGGATGTTGACTTTCCCTTCATAATTTTCTTGCATCGTTCTCATTTCTCTTCCCAATTTTTCCTCCACTTTTCTTATTTGCTTCTTAAGGTCCTCTATGGCCTATAACCATCTTGTATTTTCCTTTGAAGCTTTTGGTGCAGGAGTTCTGACTTCACTGTCTTCCTCCTGTTCCATGCTTTGATAATAAGAGTGTAAAGTTGGGTTGCTCTGTTTATTTTGTTTCCTTTGCCTGCTCATGTCGTAACTCAATCACTTGAGCCCTGGGCTTTTTTGCCACAGTGGGACTCTTCCACCAGACAGAGGGGCATACATCCAAAATGCTGGCCTTTCCTTAGCTGCCGAATTATTAATTGGATGCCCTCTCTGAAGCCTCCAAACACTCTGGCAAGCCAGTTGCACACCCCAGGACCTGCACATTTGAACACAATCCAGATCCAAGCAAGTTAAAGCAAGAGAGATTACCCCTCAGACTGGTCACTTGGTTCCCCTTCACTCTGCAGGCCAGGAGTTGAAGCAGCCATGTGTGCCTGAGGCTGCAGAACCGAGGCACCTCAGCAGCTTCTTACCCCAGGGGCAAAAGCCAACGCACTCCCAACTGCTGGATGCCAAATTCCACACTGCACCGACCTCTCACTTTGTCCTTAGCATCTATGTATTGATAATTCTGGAAACCACCACAGCTGCTAGTGATCTGAAGTCCCTCCAACGGTGGTTAGTCAGGATGCCTTGGGGCTTAAACCTCCAACTTGTGTGGGCTGGGGTCAGCTCCTAGAGTGCTGCACTGGCTATGCCCTGCTGGCCTGCTGGGTTGTCCTCAGTGGGAGATTAGCTTCTCTGTGTCATTTATTGGGTTCTGTAGCTCCAAATTTGTTCAGAGTCCCTTTTTACATGAATTGGGGGAGGTGGAAGCCAGAGCCCTGTGGAAGTCCTGTTTCTATGCCGCCGTTTTGACTCTACCCCTCCCCTCCAAGATTATTCTCACTTTTGCTGCATAGTTGATCCTTTGTTGCAGTCCAAGTTCTTTTGCCTTATGAAATATCAAATTCCAATCCCTCCTATCTTTTAATGCAGAATTTGCTAGGTCCTGTGTGATCCTGACTGTAGTCCCATGATATTTGAATTTTTTCTTTCAGGCTGAAAGCAGTATTTCTCCTTGAGCTTGTCATTCTTAGAATTTGGCTATGATATTTCTGGAGTTTTCAAATCGGGATCCTTTTCAGGAGGAGTCCAGTAAATTCTTTTGATAACTATTTGTAATTCTAGGACCTCAGAACAGTTTTATTTGATAATCTCTTGGAGGATGTTATCCAGGCTGATTTTTTCATCATGGATTTCCAGTAGACCAATAATTCTTAGGTTATCTCTCCTGGATCTATTCTCCAGGTCAGTTGTTTTTCCAGTGAGATATTTTTTACTTTTTTTTCTATTTTTTCAATCTCTATGTTTTGTTTGACTCTTGATACATCATACAGTTCTTAGCTTTGTTTTGACTGATTCAATTTTTTTCGTGAATTCTTGTCCTCAATTATTTTTTCTTTTCTAGGGTGGTATTTTTTCCACTTAGATTTTGAGTCTCCCATCCTCGTTCACAAATTTTACTTTTTAAGGATTATCTTCAGTGAATTTTTTCCAATTTGGTCAATGTGTAGTAGCCCCCCATTTTGTGAACATCCTCCATCTTTCCCCATCATAGAAGAGCTGCCTAGGAAACCTGCCCAAATCCAACAAAGCCCAGCTAGCAGCAAACCTGCCAAGTAAATCTCCCCAAACCTGCTACCTGAAGGCCATATCTCCCACCCCACTTCTGTTCAGTTCTCAAAATAGATTTGGGAACTTTCCAGTTGGGCAATCAACTGACCATTGTGCAACAATCATTAAGCAATGCTATCCTTTGGCTTCTGTATTTTCTCTGCTTGCTCCCCTTGGTAACATTTATGGTGTGGCTTTTGTCTATATAAACCCTGAGATGTATATGCTCAGGGCTGCCTAATTTGGGTACATGACCCCTGGCAGTCCCTGGGTTAATTGTGTTCCACAATTAAAACTTCATTTAATATGATTAATGGTCTCGCTCTCATTTCACTTTACAACAAATGTAGATTTAAATTTACATATTACCTCTCTAATTTGGATTTTAAAAATCTTTCTTGAGCTCCCCCATGAATTCTTTTTGGGCTTGAGAACAGTTTATATTTCCTTCTGTGGTCTCAGATGTGAGTGTAGAGTCCATATTGTCCTCTGGATTTGGTTGTTCTTGCTCACTGTGATAGGATTTATCATTCTTAATTTCATAGTTTCCTTCTTGCCCATCATGATTGCCTATATCCTGAATTTTTTGAGTGGATTTCTGCTTCTGGGGTACAGGTGTACTGTGCTTCTCAGGCTGGGAGCTAGGAGTTTGGTTGCTGACTTTGTGTGCTGTAGCCTCTGGGTGTCTAGACTGAGGCCAAGGCCAGGACGTTCAGTGTTCCCCTGAGACTCAGAGAGACATGTGTGAGGGAGGGGTGGTCTGGCCACTTCAAGTTTACTCCATTGTGTTCCTGGGCTACAGCTCAGGGAGACTTAGCAGCTGTTGGCTGGCAGCACCAGTATCTGTAGATTCCCCTGGTGGTGCTAAGGCACATGTGGGCTTCTGTTGTTAGCACTTGCTGGCTCCACCCCCCTGGGCTTCAGGATCTCCTGCTGGTCAGCTGAGGTGTAGCATGTTGGGACACCTCCCACCCTTAACTTCAGGCTCAGTACAGCTTCAGTCACATCCTTCCTTTAGGATTCCCAAGCATGAGGATATTTCCACTGTTTCAGGATTTTATACTACTTGGGGCATTAATCTCTGGGTTTTCAGAGTCAGGGAGGGGGATTAAGGCAGCTTAGGTTTACTCTACCATCTTGGCTCCTGGACATTCAGGTAGGAGATTTTTAGACATCCAGGCTGTGGGCTAATAGCCCCAGGAGAAACTACTCCTGTGGGCCCTATGCTTTCTCTTACCCAGCTCCAATCAATCCTCTGTTCTTAGGAGAGACATTTGCAAATTTCCTTTAGGGTGGGGTGATTCACTGGGCAGGGAACACTCTCACTCTATTGTCTTCTGCTCTCAGGTCCACTCTGGTGTAGCTCCCATGTGTTCTGCACTCTCCCTGCCCAGAACTACATGGGTGCTTTCCTGGCTGAAAATCTGCCATGCTCTGTCTCCCAATGGATTCTATTACTCTAAAACCCATTCAGATTCACGTTTTAGATGTTAGTGACAGAATTCATGGAGGAGCTTAGAAAAGTTCCTGTTTCCATTCCACCATCTTGGCTCAGCCCCTAAGTTTCATTTTTCACAAGAGATCATTGTCAAATTTGCTTTTGCACTTTTAAAGAGTACTTCCATATTATTTTAGGGGGCAAAGTAACTGAGACATTTTCTTTTGAGCATCTTCCAATGGCTAAACAACACAATTTATTGCACTCATTTGTTATTTAATCAAATACTCGTTGAATTCAATTGAAATTACTCTTACCACTTTTAACATTGAAAAACATCATTAATTCCATTGGATACAGGATACTAGGATCCATATGTTAATGGGTACAGATGGGAGTCCACTCCTCATTAAATAAATTAGATCTGATGGTATATTTTTGAATTTATCAATTGCTTTGTCATATGTAACTATTCTATGGACTGAGAGGATGACAAATAAAATTTTTATTTTCTCAGAGATAACTTTACTCTTGTATAGGCAGAAAAATCTTTGATACTACCCTGAAAAGACAAGTGAATTTAGAAATCATTACATAGATTTTATAACTTTTATGAAATTGCTATTAGATATTTTGTCATAAAGTTAGAACCATAGGTCTTTCATTGGTTCTGCCTGCATCAGGTCTGCCGCTACTCCTGTCCATCATACATTCAGTCACTAGAGTGATTTTCATAAAATGTAGATCCAATAACAGAACGCTATTCCCCAGAAATCATTCCTCATGAAATTCCAGTGGCTTTCTATTGCCTCCAGAAAAGCTCTTCCTAACATAGATCCCTTTTATATTTCCATTTTTTTCACTTTATCACCTGAAACATACTCTTCCCATAGTGACACTGACCTCCTGCATGTTCCCTGAACAAAATATACTTTCTGCCTGTCTCCCAGGCCTGGCATACTCTCCCTCTTCCTCTCTGACTACAGGCCTCGTTTGCTTCCTATATGTAGCAACTAAAATCTAATCTTCTAGAGGAAGGCTTCTCTAAACCCTCTTATTCCTCTGCCTTTTCTTTGTGATTTCCTGTTTAGCCTGTATACAGCTTGTTTTTATATATTTGCTTGAATGTTATCTTCCACCATAAGATTATTAGCTCCTTGAGGGCAGGGACTTTCTTTTGGCTATTTTTATATCCCCAGTGCTCAGCAGTGTCTGGTACATAGTGTTTATTTATTGATCTTTCGTTGGCAAAAGATGACCAGTTAAAATAATCCATGTTTATATAATGCTTTATAAAATACTTGCATTATAGGAAATGTGTTGGTCCTCTCCTAACTTTTCTGACTTCTTACAACATATATTCCATACACCCTGACCACCCATCCCATATTCTAGCTCTCTTCAAGGCTTACTTCAAGAGATCTTTCTTATTTCCTCAAGTTGTTGGTGTTCAATCCTCTTCTTAAAATCATCATCATCATCATCATCATCATCATCATCATCATCACCATCACCATCATCAACATCATCATTATCACCATCAGTCATCATCACTATCATCAGTGTGTATTTTCTATATAGCCTAAGTTGACTTTGAGAATATGCTGCATTCACTCCCCTATAAACTACTTGAGACCAGGGTTTTTGAAAATTCTGTATTTCTGTCTTCAGCACCCATCCTGCTTCCTGACAGAGAGTAAATGCTTGGTAGGATACAAATCCTGGTTTAGCCTGCTTCTATGTAGAGATCTCTTTCTACCATATACTCCTAAGTCTCTGGAAGTTTAAATAATTTTCTCACAATCATGTGGCTACATGCATGGTGGTACCACAAAGAGTTACCATAAGAAAAGGGGCATGTTTTAGGGGGCAAAAGGGCAAAGTGTTTAGGTTCTGGTGGCAGCTGGGTGGCTCAGTGAATAAAGTACTGGCCCTGGAGTCAGGAGGGCATGAGTTCAAATCCAACCTCAGACACTTAACACAAAAACTAGCTGTGTGACCTTGGGCAATCACTTCAGCCCAATTGCCCTCCAAAAAGCAAAAAATAAAAATAAAGTGCTTAGGTTCTGCCGGAATCTCCCAGATATATTTGCTGGAGTTCATAATATGTTTAGGCAGAACAGCCATTTATATGATGTGAATGCAGAGTTATTCTAATGGTATATTTAATTTGCTATACCGCATCATAAAATAACTGCCAGATATTGGAACATAATTGTTTTGAACTTACTTCTTTTAATTTAAACCACAAAAGCACCCAGAATACCAAAATCAACTAGGTATATTCTATGAAAGGATTAAGTATTCATAACACAAGGTTCATTTATATAACTAGAAATTAATTTTAAAGGTGCCATAATTGTTGGTAGTAGTATGAAAACATATTGTCCCCAAAGGGAGACGATTCGATGCCTAGTTAAAAAAAACATTTAATTTTGGTTTATTCATGCAATAATTCAATGGACACTGTGTGATGCAGGCTAATAATATATTCTTTTATCTGCTTTCAATTTATTAGTATTGATCATATCCTAAATACTCCTTAAAGATTTTCTACTCTTCTTCAGTAGGTTGAAATAAATGATAGATCATATGGGGGAAAGTATCACTGTAATCCAGCAATAGAATAGAGTAATAACCTCTTTTTTAATTAAACAACATCTCCAGCATCTTCATCCTCAAACAATACATCCCTTACAAATGTTTCTTCAATAATTCTTCATCAGGTAGTAATAACAGAAGATAAATAGCCTCACCATGTCCCTCTGGGTACATAAAACACCTGAAAAATTTCCATGTTGTAGAATTAGAAAGAAACCACAGTAGACCATTGGCTACATCTTAAATTGTAAAGGAAAAACCAGTTGGAAAACTGTAGTTTTCTTTTTTTTCTTCAAATTTTCCACTGCCTCTTGCCTCTTCAACATTTGGTCTGTGGTAAAGGCTAGAGTTCCCCTGAAGGAGGGTATCTAGAAGAAGTCAGCTTAACAGCTATCTGCTTTCCCCGGTGATTTCTAAGGTGCCAGAGTTAATTACTAAGGTATACAGCATCTGCAAAATTGAGATGGGGGGGACTCAATTTATCTGAATAAGAGTAACTTAGTGAATGGAAATCTGGCCTCAGAGTTAAGAAGACAAATTGAAATTCTGCCTCTGACAAATACTGCAGGTATGATCTTGGTCAAGTTATTTAACCTTTCAGTGCTCAAATTGCTCTCTAAATCATGAAGCTACAGAGAAGGTTCCATCTTGTGTGAGAGTGAATTTATCAATAAAAACTCCCTACACTGCTGAAATCATAGGTCTGATTTTTAATATTATGGTCCTATAGAGCATCAAAGCTTATAAGAAGGTGGTCAAATATGTATTTATCAAGATACCCCAGGAAACCCTATGACAACTACTTAAAAGTGACATGTAGGACACTAGATTATAAGCAGAGTAGACCCCTTGGGTAACTGAATATTTGCTAAACCCATTGCATTTACAATTAAACCTTAAGGGACTATGATTGACTTGAGATTTATTAGAGAAACCCAAGAACATTGAAGGGTGCATTATCAATTATAAATTTTAACTTAATTGTTTTATTAAATTGTGCTGTCATCTAAAGACTTACTGCTTCAGACTTGGGCAAGTCACTAATCTCCTTGACCCTCAGTTTCCTCAAAAATAAAATGAAGAATTTGAGTGAAATGGTCTCTCAGGTATCTTCAAGATTTGGGGCCTACGGCCCATAGTAACATTTTATCATACGTGATTAAAGAACATGGAAAGTACAAGGAGGGTCCCAGTCTGTTAAACGCATGACCTAGAAAATGGGAAGACTTGACTTTTCTGTAACTCTGAGGTTCAAGTTCCTGATCTGTGGAATAGAAATACTACCTCGCCCTACTTTTCTTATAATATAATTTAAAACGTTCAATAGAAAATGTGTTAACAAGTACTAAAATAAGGCAAATGAACTCTTCCAAATATTTGTACCTAGGAATTTCTCATAAGCAGCTAGTTGGTCTAATGATAGAACCATGATATTGGATTTCAGAAAAACTTGAGTTTAAATATTGCCTTAGACACATAAATAATTTGACCTTTGTTTCTTTCTTTGTAAAATGAGAAAGCTGAACTCACTGACCACTAAGGTTTTTTAGCTCCTGCACTATGATCCTGTGACCTTAAAATTTGGAAGACTTTCTCCAGAAATCTCCTAGGCCCAGAATCATAAAAATAGCCAAAATAGTTTAGAAGTATTCTAGTGTTTTTTAGGCATGGATGAGAAGTGTCACGGGCAGGTAGATGTTAAGATCAGTAGGATATTAGACCTTGGGGTGGGGATTAATATAAATCATAGTAGGTAGAATAAAGACAAGGGAAGCAAGAGGTATATGCTGATTAAGAAGTTCTTTATAGAAACAACATGTAGGTAAAAACCCTATTTTGCAAAAGAGTTGGACCATAAGACTACACTTTGGATAATGAGGTCTGACCAGATTTTAGTGTCCTAAAGAGCAGCATAGTGTAATAGATTATGACACAATTTTGATAGGATAGGGAGGTGGAAGAGTAGAATTGGAAGACCTTTCATCCTCTCGAGGAAGAGTATTTCATTTCCAAAGATGGGAAGATAGAATGTTCGTTAATTATATATAAATGGAAAAGATCATATGCTGACTAGAAGGCAGGTCACAGATGGATTATGATGGCAGGAAATGGGAAGGGGATGTTACCAAACTGTATTCATGAAAGGTATCTAATAGTAATTTACATTTCTATGGAAAATTTACCCAGAGTTGACTTGCATTTATTGCATGTGTGGACTTATAGGGTTTTTTTTAATGCTTTCCTCATAATGACCCTTGGAAACATGTGCTGTGAATATGATTTTAAAAAATTTCTTCTTTTACATATGAGGAAAAAGAAAATTAGTGATAATGCTATCAGGGAAGTAAGTATATCAGGAATGAGACTTTTACCTCTGATTCTAGGGCTTTTATGTCTATTGATTTCTATAACAAAAATAACCGTTGGGCCAAAAAGACTTGCTTCCTATCTAATCTTCTCTGATATACTATTCTGTTGCTCTCTAATAGGGGCTGAGATGTCTTAAAATCAAAATGTTTAAAAGTTATTACTTCTTTAAACAACTTAATGCATATGAGAGGACACATGGGAGAGAAAACATAAAATTAAAGAGACAAGTAACTCTACAATTTACACTTGGAAAACATTCACAATGCATGAAAATTGGATCTGCATATGTCAAAACTAAGTTATATTCATTTTTCTAGATTATTATATATGCCACAGCACAGATGCAGATGTCACTGAGTCTTCTCCATATCACACCCCACTCTAGCCCTTGAGGAATATTTATGTGCGACATAAGCTGGAAAATCAGCTTTAAGATGTGTTGCTTAAGGAAAATGAGGAGATAAATCTTTCTAAATCTATAGCTTCTTTAATAACCAAATGTTTATGTTGACAACATAGCACTCACACAGGTGGCAAATTGGTCAAATATGGAACAGCAAATATTTTGCACCAGTAGGAATGCAAAGTGGAAACAGAGGCACATATAAAAGAATCACTGCCATTTTTGCCATGTTGGCACACATTCCAAATGACTGCTTCCCTCTACACCCCCAAACCTAACCTATGATGTTTTTAAATATTCTTTAATCATTCTCCTCCCAGCCCTGTTCCTGACTTCCTCTGGATTTAGAAATCATGTCACCTCTTCTGTTTGCTCATCCTAGAATTTCTCTCATCTCTTGGGACCCTCTCTTTGTGGAACAGCATACTACCACCATGGCCCACTCAGTATGGAGTATCCCTCAATAAGACCCACCCATCTTTTCCCCTTGGTGAGTTCCTCATGGAGACTCCATTTTATGGAGATGCTAAGGCTGGTTTATCTTCATTTTCTTCCTGAGTGCGTTCCTTTCAAAACTATGCTTTGATCAGGTACCTTTATCCTGTGCTCTCACTTGCTTTTCAGTTTCCTTTTGTGTATTGTCTTTTGCCACTAAATTATAGGTTCCTTGAGAGCAGGGACTGTCTTTGATTATATTTTATTCCCAGAAATTATCAGAATATGTGGCTTTAATAAAGGCATCATCTAACATCTTCCTTGATTCTTCCCTTCCTTCAGCTTAAAAAAAAAAAAACTTTTTAACCTTTTTTTTCCTCTTAGGCTTTAAGTTTTACAAATCAAGTTACATATATTGCCCCTTTCGATATTTGCAACAACCATATGTCACCAAATCTAAAATATTCAAATTTATTAATGACCTATTCTCCTTCAGGTATATGGGGCAGTGGATAGAGAACTGGGCCTGGAGTCAGGAAGACCTCACTTCTAATCTTACCTCAGACACTTACTAGTTCTGACACTCTGGGCAAGTCACAATAACCCTCAGGTTTACTCATTTGTAAAATGAGCTGGAGAAGAAAATGGCAAACCACTCTAGTATCTTTGCCAAAAAACAAAATAAAACAAACAAACAAACAAAAAACAAGTGGGATCTCAAAGATTTGGACACAAATGAAATGACTCAACAATAAGAAAATACTCCAAATATGATACTATCTTCTGGGGATACAAAGAAAAGTAAAAATAGCCCCTACCTACAAGGAAATTTTGATCTTCTTAGCTGTGTAGTAGGTGTTATTATTATTCTCATAATGAAGTTGAGGTAACTGAGACTGAGAGAGGTAAAGTGATTTGATGTAATGGTAATGTAAATCAGAAGATCTTTCCCATCCATTAATAGGCCCATGTGACCTGCTTGAGTCACATGGAAGCCTAAGTGACATGAGTTTGAGTAACATGAAGCCAGTGTTGGGAGGAATTTTCTGAATTGGTAGAATAGGAAGGGTAGAGTAGAGCCCAGAGGAAGTTGGTCAGAGCAGTTAGACTTGAGAGAGAGAGAGAGAGAGAGAGAGAGAGAGAGAGAGAGAGAGAGAGATTGGAAGCAGGCAGCTAGCTGTGAGTGTTTTTTGGTGGGAAGGACCTAATGGGGAAGGTTTGGGGATAGCGATTGCCCCTGCATTGTTATTATGCATAGAATTCTTTGTTGAGATGATAGATTTCACTTTCTGGTGTTGGGATTCCTATTTCTGGTGTTTGAAAAAATATTTTGGTTCTATCTTCCTTGTGGAGAGTGGTATATTTTGTGATTCAGAATTACATAGGTGTGTTCATAGTCACCATAGGAACTATGAATATTGCATTGTTGCTACACTTGAGCAGGGTCACATTGCTTGAAAGTGCCCCAGGCAGAATTTGAATTCAGGTCTTCCTGACTGCAAGTTCTCTGCTGTAGTCTATTCCATTCTACATGTCTGAGTATAAGAAAAAAAAAGAGTAATTTGATTAAAACTGTAATCAGAAATTCACAAAATCAGAAATGCACAAAACTTTAATTACTTTAATTAGAAATAAACCAATTCTAAGTTCATATATTCTTATTTCACCCCTTCTCCATTCACTCATCCTTTTTTTGTTTTTTAAGACAAAGACATAAAATTCAGGACATATTAAAAAAAAAAATGTTTTTCAGGAATGCCCATACCTTGTTGCTTTGTGATTGGTCAGTGGGTGAAGAGGGCTGTTACATTCTCTGAGCCAGGAGAAGGCTATATATACCCTGATGTAAGATTTTGCTTTGGGGCTCATTTTGAGAAGTGTTGTGTGATTTGATCAGTTGAGACTCTGGGCAAACATTGAGCCCCCCAGCTTTGAAAACCCAGATGTTGGTGCTTCCCTCTCTGGTAACTGACTGGGTATGAATGTAATGGTCACACAGCTGGAAGCCTGTCTGCTGATCTGTTTCTCTGTCTGCTTGTAACTTCTGCTTGTAACTTGTTTGTATTCTCTGAAGTTTGGGGTGCTGACTTTTTCCCCTGAACTAGGTAAATGATATATGTTTGATTAAAGTAAGATTGTTATCCCATTTTGAGTTGCTTTCCTTTAGAAAAGCAGATCTAAGAGCCTGTGTTTGCAGCCCCTCTGGGTATGCTAGGATGCTTGCTGCTTCAGTAACCTGGTAAAAATGAATATTCAATGGAAGTATTGTCATGGATATGGATTCAAATATCACTTCTGTCACTTACTACCTATATGACATTGGTCAAGTCATATCATTATTACAAGCTCATACTCTTCAAATGTGAAATCAGGGGGTTGAACAAGATGACCGTTAATGTTCCTTACAGTTTTAAATAAATATTATGAACCCTGGACAGTTAAATGATGAACCTGACGTGCTTAAAGTAGCCCAAGTGCCTATACAAGTGCTAGATGAATTTTATTGACTTTATTGCTTTGATAACATATATATATATGTATATACATTATATATTATACAAATACAATGTATAAAATATTAAAATATATGCATATACACACATGTATACATGCCTGTGTTTGTACATATTTATCTGTATCTAGGTATATATTTATCTATGATGTTATATTTAACTTCTCAAACAGACCTTCAAAAATATAGGTCAGAGTTTCATATATTTGTAATATCAAATGAAATAAAATCTGTTAAGTGCTTAGCATAGTGGCTGACAAACAGCCCGTGCTTACTAAGTCCTTCTTCCCACACCCTCTTTTCCCATTGCTATACAAGAAATGAACACTAGACATTTTATCATTTCCTTATTGAAAATTTTCTCAACATAGCTTCAGGGGCTGTCACTTAATGGTACCATAAAGCATCAGATGCCAGAGGAAGGGACACTGAAGAATAGCTCACTGTGTCCCACTGCATACCTGATAGTAATCACAACTGGAAGAATATATGGACTTGTCCAATCAGGCAATAAACAATTAGTAAATGCCTACTATGTGCCAGGCACTGTGTTAAGTGATTCATATAACACCAAGTAAGGCTACTATGACCTTGCCAAGCTATAGAGACTGCCCTCAGTCTGATTCACTCTGTAAATGTCACGAATACCATAAAACTACAAAAATCTGCCAGTCTCATTTTTATTTGATAGTTAGGAAACTGTACTTTCCCAACATCTCAAATATAACAGTTACAGTTACTTCTACACAATTACTCATAATTTATTTTACCTTGTTCCTATATATCTATGTATGTATTCTTAACTTTTTGGTGTAACATCTATCCTTTTGGAAATATGATGAAGCTTATTCATCTCTTCTCAGAATAGTTTTTAAATACACAGAAGAAAAGTATTTAGTTATCAAAACATTAAAAGAAAGTTCATGGACACAAGTATAAGTACTCTAGTCTATGTAGTCTATGATTTGAATGCTGACATAGGAGCTACATTAATCAAGATATCAATCAATCCACAAGCATTAATTGAACACTTATTGTGTTCTAGGCTCTATGCAAAGAAATTCAACTACAAATACTTCCCCACCCCCAGAAAAAGAAAGCAAGTGAGACTATCAATTATTGATTTCTCGTAAAGTGCCATTTTCAACTCTTCTGGATAAATAAAAAATGAAATTTAAATTTTAGGAAAATCAGTTTATCAAAATTATTGTGAGAATATATTACTAAACAAGTAATTTGCTTGATATAGTTTATAATATGACAGGTCAACCATGAGACGTATACACAATTGTTTCATAGAACATAGTTCCATTAATGAGTTTTTAAAAAATATTTTTCAACTTTGATTTTGGGCTGTAACTATGAATTATTGTATGTTTATATATATTTAGATATCAGTGGAAATAACAGTTTTGAGAAAGAGAGGAAAAGAAAGACAAAGATAATACATGGTCAGAACTTGATTTTTTTTAAATGCCTGTACTAAAAACAGGTTCATCCTTAAAAATATGATGTTAACATTGTGGTTACTCCCTCCCGTTGTCCTAGATCCAAAGTTCTCTCAACCCCTGCAGTCAAAATAATCATCACTTGTCAATCAATGTAGGGACATATTCTTCAAATTAATAAGACTGGTCCTTGCTATACTCTACATTCCATCATTGAACCCATTCTCAAGGTCATTTCAAATTGGTAGAGCATGCCAGAGGTTATATTCTATGGGAATGCCTACAAGAGCTTAGACGTCATGTCCCCATAAGAATGATATATTGGTTTACAGGAAATAGTAAGAAAAAGTAGCTTAGTAAGTGATGATATGAAAAAAGAAGTAAATTATTATATTTACAATTTTGAACAGTCTTGCCTTTTTCCTTTATGCAACATAAATAGTAGCATGGCTCCATGTTTTTAACAGAGGCCATATTATCTTGATCAAGAAATATTTCCCTTTCATAGAAAATGCCATGCCTCATTACTTTCAATATCATTTATTTCTCCATACCACAATTTTAAGAAAATGAAAACACATTAAAATGCACAACTATCACATCACTAGTTTGGGGATTCCTAACAAGATTGTGCTTAAGGTGATGCAATCTATTAAATAGACTGGGACAGGAAAATTGCTCTTGTAAATGTAATGTGAAATATTTAGTATGTTCATTGAACTTATTATCTTACATGAAGGAATAATAAATACAGATGCTTCCCAGAATGGTTTCTTTTGACTGAAAAACAATAAACTTAATATAAATAATATAAAAAATAAGGAGGATAATATAAACAAATCAAGAAAACCATCACTTTCTTCTGGCAATTACATGAGCTCAGAGTGTGAAAATAAAAATAAAAATAAAAACAAAGCAAAAACTTTTGAATACTATGCACTTTGCTAGATCTCAGATCTGCATTCTAAATGACTGCACTTTTAACAACTTTTTTTTTTCTAGTCTGGTTATCATTTATGCTTTAATACATTCTACATTCCGATTTCATTTGAAAGCAAGGTATAGCCAAAACATCTTGACAATTGGTGCAAAATTATTTCCACTTTAAATCATTCACAATGATGGTATGCAGTGGTCAGCTTTAACATGGCAAGTTGACAGGCATATTCTTTCATTGTTGTCCCATAGCATTAGTCTTTAACACAAAGAGTCACTGAATTTGGCATTATTAACAATATAAATTCTCTTTCTACACAGATAATGCCTATTTGGAATACGAGAGGCACGGCTTTGTAGCATTTAACATGTGCAAGACCAGAGGGATTCAGTGAACTCCTAGATCAGTATGAGTTAACTATTAAAGTTAATTATTAAAAAGAGGATTGGGGGTTGGAGACGAGATGGCAGAGTAAAGGAAGGGTCTCACCTAAGTTCTCTCCCCAAAACCTCCACCTTTAAAATATGACTCTAAACAAATTATAGAATAGCAGAACATGGGAAAAGATGAATTGAAACAAATTTCCAGGCCAAGACTACTTGGAGTATTGGCAAAAACAGTCTGTTGCATGAGGTTAAGAGAGGAGCACAATACAGTATGGGCCACTCCATAAAAAGCTGAGTCCCGACAAACTAGGTGCAGGCTTCAGGGTAATTGAATCACTGGCAGCAGTAGTAGTTTCCATACCTCTCAGACCACAGATGCCAAAGACAACTGAGAAAGTGAGCTAGCAGGAAAGGTCCAACACACCAGGGTGGCAGTAGAAAGCATTCCAGTGTAGGGAAAGCCAACACCACAGCAAACCATGGACAGGTCTTGGGAATGACTGAATCAGCAGTGCCAGCAGCTGTTTCTGGAACTCTCATCTGAAAGTAAGGGAATTAAACAGTTGGTTAGAAGGAGATTGCCAGAGTCTTTCTGCTAGCTCTGAGGCAGGACTCTGTTGTTTGCTCAGACTTGAATCAGGGTCCTAGTTCTGGGTGGCTCTTCCAAGGTAAGGAGGAGCACTAGCTTGTGATCACAGTGGAGAGGGGAAATGCCTCACAATTCCAGGACAAAAAAAAGAGTGCCTGTGGTCACTCACAGACCTGAGCACAGGCCAGGGGAGTAGTAAACACCTCTCCTTAAATCTTATCATCTTGGAAGAACAGAAAACCTACAGGTCCCTAGAAGGATGTCTGAAAATAGCTGCACAAAACCCCTGAAACTTGGGACAGTGCACCCTCTACATTGCAAGCAGAGCCATACTTTAAGAAAGAGTTAGATACACAGAGCCAAGATGGTGGAGTGAAACAGAAAGTTACCTGAACTCCTCCATGAATTCCATCAGTAACCTCTAAAAAGTGAGTATGAACAGATTTTAGAGAGACAGAATCCCGTAGGAGACAGAGTATGGCAAATTCCTAGTCCAGGAAACTGTACACATAGGACTGGGCAGGGGGAGCAGAGAGCATGGAGTGTGTGGGAGCTGCACCAACTTGAACCAGAGATCAGACAAAAGCAGAGCCAAAGTGAGCCCCAGTGAATGGATTCACCCCCCCACACACACACACAAGGGTCATTTGCAGACCTTTCACAGCAGGGTGGAGGATCTGTTAGACCTGGGTAAGAGAAAGCACAGGGCCTATGGCAGCAGCAGTTCCTCCTAGAACTACCAAATGAAAAGTCACCTACCTGAACCTCCATGAGCCAAATCCTTCAAAACCCTAGCTGCTCTAATCCGCCACTCTGACCTTGAAAACCCAGGGTTATTGCCCCAGTATAAAATCCTGAAATATTGGAACTGACTGCAGCCTTGGGAGTCCTAGAGGAAGGGTATGACTGACTGAAGCTTTGCTAAGCCTGAAGCAAAGGGCAGGAGGCATCCCAAAAAGACCCATCTTGGCTGACCAGTAGGAGCTATTAATACTTGGGGGTGAGGGGTGGTGAAGACAGCAAGCACTAATACCAGAAGCCCAAACGTGCCTTAGCACAACCAGGGGGATCTGCAGACACCAATGCTGCTCAGAAACCTGCTGCTGAGCCTGCCTAATCACTAGCCCAGGGGCACAGAGCTGGAAACCTAAAATGTCCAGAGCACCCTTTCTCCCCAACTTAATCTGTGAGCTTCAAGGTAACCCAGGAGAAAAACTAAAAGTCCTGGCCTAAGCCTCAGTCTAGACACCTAGAGGCTACAACACACAAAGTCAACAACCAGACCCCTGGCTCCCAGCTTGAGAAGCATCAGTCAGAACCCGCTGGACACCAGAAGCAGAAATCCAATGTAAAAGTCAGGAAATAGGCCAATCACAATAGAAAAGAAGTAAACTGGGAAAACAAAACCAAAAACAATTCAATCCTATTATAGCAAGCAAGAACAGCCAAATTCAGAGGACAACATTGACTCTATACTTGTGGCTGAGATGACAGAAGGGAATATAAATTGGTCTCAAACCCAAAAATCATTGTTGGAAGACTTCAAGAAGGATTTTAAAAGCCAAATCAGAGAGGCAGAAGATAAACTGACCAATTCTTTTAAAATTAGAGTCACCAAAATAGAAAAAAAAATCTCACTGTAGAAAACAAATACTTCAAAAGTAAAATTTGTGAATTGGAAAGGGAGGTTCAAAATCTAACTGGAGAATATAAATCCCTAAATTGAAATCTGAACATATGGAAAAGGAGCTTCAAAAACTAACCAAGGAAAATAATTTGCTAAAAATTAGAATCAGTCAAATAGAAGCTAATGACTCTATGAGACATCAAGAATTAGTCAAACTAAACCTAAAGATTGAAAAATTAGAAGAAAATACAAAATATCTCAGTGTATAAACAACTGACCTGGAGAACAGATCCAGGAGAGATAATCTAAGAATTATTGGTCTATCAGAAAGCCACTATGAAAAAAAAAAGCCTGGACAGCATTCTCCAAGAAAATATCAAAGAAAACTACCCTGAGGTGCTAGAAGCAGAGGATAATTAGTTATTGAAAGAATACACTGAACATCTCCTGAAAGAGATGCCAAACTGAAAACTCCAAAATACATTGTAGTCAAATTCCAGAATTATCAGGTCAAGGAGAAAATACTGCAAGTAGAAAGAAAGAAACAATTCAAATAATGTGGAATTATAGTCAGAATCACACAGAACCTGGCAGCTTCTACATTAAAAATATGAGGGATTGGGAGATGATATTTTGTAAGGCAAAAGAGCTTGGACTGCTATTAAGGACCGACTTTCCAGCATAACTGAGTATAATCTTTCAGGCAAGGAGATGGCCGTTCAATGAAATAAGGAACTTAGAGAAATTCCTGATGAAAAAACCAGAGCTCAATGGAAAGTTTGATCTTCAACTGTAAGACTCAAGAGAGACATAAAATGGTAAAGAAGGAAAACACACACACACACACACACACACACACACACATACACACACATGCACGCACACAGAGACAAACATATTTGCATTTCTACATATTTACATATTGAATTTGTAATTCAATAAGAGCAAACCACTTATATCCCTATATCGGAAGTTGATACCTGTCAATATTGAGAACTGTATAATTATCATGAGAGATAGATGGATAGACAGAGAGAGAGAAAGGGAGAGAGACAGAGAGACAGAGAGAGAGGGTGTGGGTATAAATTAATTAATCTGATGATAAATATACTTATTAAGGAGTGCAAAGGGATTTTAATGGGAGAAAAGGAAAGGTGGAGGGAGAAAAGGATAAACTGTGCCACATGAAGAAGCATAAAGAGACACTATAGTAGACAGAAAGAAGGGAGGGAGATGAACATTATATGAACTTTACTCTAATTGGTTTGGGTTCAAGGAGGAAATAGCATAACCAGTTAAATATAGGATTCTAATGTAAAGAGACACAAAAACTCTTTATAATAGAGGGAAGCAAAGGAGGGAGAGGAGCATTATATGAGATTTTAGCTTATCAGATTGTGTTCAAGAAGCAAATAGCATACTTTGTTAAGTATAAAAATCTATTGGGCCCTGCAGGCAGTAGGAAGGGAAAGGAAGGAATAATGCTGGGGGTATGTAGAAGGGAGAGTAGAAGTAGTTAAGGAGAAGAGTTTGTAAAGGGAAAGGGGTGAATAGAGAGGGAACAATGGGGGAAGTAGTGGTCAAAAGGAAAACTCTTAAGGAGGGGAAGAAAGAAGGGAGAAATAAAAGCATAAATGGGGGAGGGAATAGGATGGAGGGAAAGACATAGTAATCATCACTGTGAATGTGAATGGGGAGATCTCTCCCATATAAGGAGGCATATTGCAGAATGGATTAAAACCATAATTCTGCAGTATGCTGTCTACAAGAGCCACATTTGAAAAAGGCGAATACACACAGGGTAAAGGTAAAAGGATGTAGTATAATATATTATACTTCAGCAAAAGTAAAAAAAAAATAGAGATATCAATCCTTACCTCAGAAAGAGCAAAAGCAAAAATACATCTGATTAAAAGAGATGAGGGAGGAAACAATATCCTGATAAAAGGCACCATTGAAAATGAAGCAATATCATTACTAAAAATTCATGCACCATGCTGCAAAGCATCCACATTCCTAGAGGAGAAGTTAATGGAGTTAGAGTAAGAAATAGGTAGCAAAATTATAATAGTGGGGGACCTCAATCTCCCCCTCTCTAAACTTGACAAATCTAATAGAAAAATAAAGAAAGAAGTTAAGGAGGTGAATAGAATTCTAGAGAAGGTAGATATGAGAGACGTCTGGAGAAAATTGGAACGGGATAAAAAGTAATACACTTTCTTCTCGGTATTATATGGCACTTATACAAAAATTGACCATCTACTAGAGCAAAAAAGCCTCACATTTCAGTGCAGAAAGGCAGAAATATTAAACGAATCCTTCTCAGATTATGATGCAATAAAATTATATGTAATAAATGGCCATGGAAGGATAGACCAAAAACTAATTGGAAACTAGTTTATTTCTAAAGAATGAGTCGGTCAAACAAGAAATAATAGAAACAATCACTAACTTCATTCAAGAGAATTAAAATAATGAGAAAACATATCAAACCTTGTGGGATACAACAAAAGCAATTCTTAGGGGAAGGTTTATATCTCTGAATGCATACATGAATAAAGAAGAGAAAATGGAGTTTAATAAATTGGGCATGCAACTGAAAAAGCTAAAAAAGTAACAAATTGAAAATCCCCAATTAAATAATAAATTACAAATACTGTAAACCAAAGGAGAGATTAATAAAACTGTAATTAAGAAAACTATTGAATTAATAAATAAAACTTAGAGTTGGTTTTATGAAAAAAAAATTGATAGGCCTTTAATCTATATGATAAAAAAAGAAAGAAGAAAACCAAATCATAAGTCTCAAAAATTAAAAAGGAAAATCTTCCTCCAATAAGAAGGAAAGCAAAACAACAATTACCAATTATTTTGCCCAATTATATGGCCATAAATTTGACAATCATAGTGAAATGAATGAATATTTACAAATATATAAGTTGTCCAGATTAACTGAAGGGGGAGTAATTACTTAACCCCATCTCATAAAAAAGAATTTGAACAAGCCATCAATGAACTCCTGAGGGAAAACAAATCTCTAGGGCTAGATGGCATTACAGTGAATTCTAGCAAACATTTAAAGAACAATTTATTCCAATACTTTACAAACTATTTGGGAAAACTGGTAAAGAAGAATTGGTAAAGAAATTCTTTTTATGACACAAATATGTTCTGATATCTGATTCAGGAAAAGAGAAAACAAAAAAAAGAAAATTGTAGACAAATTTTCCTCATGAATATAGATGCAAAAAAATTAAATAAAATATTAGCAAAAACACTACAGCAACTTATCACAAGAATCATACACTTTGAACAGGTAAGAATTATTCCAGGAATGCAAGGATGGTTCAATACTAGGAAAACCATCATAATTGATCATAACAATAACAAAACTAATAGAAACCACATAATTATGTCAATAGATACAGAAAAGACTTTCGAGAAAATACAACACCCATTCATATTAAAAACACTAGAAAGTATAGGAACAAATGGAGTCTTCCTTAAAATGATAAATAGCATCTATCTAACACCATCAGCAAGTATTATATGTAATGGGGACAAGCTAGAAACATTTCCAATAAGATCAGTGGTGAAACAAAGATGTCTACTGTCATTCCTATTATTCAATTTGGTACTAGACATGTTAGCAGTAGCAATAAAAGAAAAAATAAATTTAAGGAATCAGATTAGGCAAAGAAGTGACTAAGCTACCACACTTTACAGATGATATGAAGATATATTTAGAGAATCACATAAAAAACTACTTGGGATAATAATTATAAAATATTTGGGAATCTATCTGCCAAAACAGATCTAGGACCTAAGTGAACACAATTATAAAACCCATTTCACACAAATTGATCAAGCTAATATAATAAAAATGACAATTTTACCAAATTTAATTTACATATTTATTGCCATAGCAATCAGTCTACAAATAATTATTTTATAGATCTAGAAAAAATAGTAACAAAATTCATTTGGAAGAACAAAAGGTCCAGTATATCAAGGGAACTAATGAAAAGAAATGCTGGGGAAGGAGGCCTAGTCATACCAGAATTCAATATGTATTATAAAGCAGCTATCATCAAAACTACTTGGTACTGGCTGAGGAATAGAGTAGTGTGAAAATACTCCAAGAAAAATATGTTGGTCTCAGGCTATTGAAGAGCTCTAAATGGATTTTGAAAATCAAGTAACAAAGACAGAGGAAAAATTGGGGAAAATGAGACTAATATAAGAAAATCATGAAAATCTGGTCAACAACTTGTTAAAGGAGACAAAAAAAATTAACTGAGGAAAATAACACCTTAAAAAAGACACTAGGACAAATGGTAAAATAGGTACCAAAAACCAAAAAGGAGGAAAACACATTAAAAGATAAAGTTGGCCAAATGGAAAAAGAGACAAAAAATGTACTGAAGAAAATAAGTCCTTTAAAAATTAGAATGGAGGGGACAGAGCCAAGATGATGGAGTAGAAACAGGACTTCCACAGGGCTTCCATTTCCTCCTCCTCCAATACACATAAAAAGTCACTCTAAACAAATTTAGAGCTAAAAAACCCACAAAATGACAGAGAGAAACTAACCTCCCACTGAAGGCAGCTTGGCAAACTGGCAGGAAGGGACCAGCACAGCATGCTAGTAGCCAAGTCCAGCCCCATGTGAGTCTGAGGTTTTAGCCTCAGGGTAGCCGGATCAGCCTTGACTAGAGAGACATTGGGAGAGTGGACCACCAGCAGATATGGTGGTTTCCAGAATTATCAACCCATAAGTGTCAAAGAAAAATTGAGAGGTCAGGGGACTTTGGGAACAGGGAGTTTGGAAGTGCAGTCTGGCCTCCGCCTTCAGGAAAAGAAGCATCTGACGCATGGTGCCTATACCCTGGCTGCTTCAGAGCCTGCAGATTATACAGGGACCCAGCAACCAATCTAAGGGGTAAGCACACTTGCTTTACCTGCTTGGAACTATAATCCCTGTATTCTTGGAAGGAGATCCTAGGGTGCATGACCATTGTGCCAGAGCCAGTGGAGGCTTCTGAGAGTGCACCTATTTAACAGCTCTGGCAGCTGAGAAAACTCCGGAGCTTTGGGGCAAAACTCTCCCCTCTGAAAGCAGAGTTCTACTGTGGCAAAAAGCTTAAGAGTCTAGTGGTTAAAGCACAACAAGAACAAGTGGGGGAAGCAGGACAAGCACAGTGGTCTGATTTTGGATTGATTTGGGGGGACAAAAAGGTTCAAGGTATGGAGAAGGAGGAAGACATCTAAGACAGAACTCCTGCATCAAAAGCTCCCAAGAAAAATATGAACTTATTATAGGCCATAGAGGAGCTTAAGAAGTATTTTGAAAACAAAATAAGAGAAGTGGAGGAAAAAATTGGGAAGAGAAATTAGAATGATGCAAGAAAATTATGAAAAGAGAGTCTAAAACTGGACTGAATAAAATAACACTTTAAAAATAGACTAACTCAGGGGCAGAGCCAAGATGACAGAGTAGAAACAGCATATCCAAGGCACTCTACCCCCAGATCACCTCCAAACAATGGAAAAGGGGACTCTGAACAACTTCTGGAGCCCCAGCACACACAGAACAACACAGAGAAGCTAACCTCCTGCTGAGGACAGCCCAGCAGCCCTGCAGGAAGGACCAGCACAGTGCTCTGGGAGCCAGCAGTGCAGCTCACAGTGTGGAGAGCTGAGCCCAGGTCCATGTGAGCCCCAGTTTTAGCCCCAGAGCGCCTAGGCCAGCAGCCTGCTGGAGGGACCTCAGAGCACCAGCAGCTGTGGTGATTCCAGAATCATCAACACAGACATGCCTAGGACAAAGTGAGAGGTTAGTGCCCTATGGACTTAGGGACCAGTATTTGGGGAATGCATCAGCTTCCTCCCCTAGGGGCTAGAAGCTGCTGAGGAGAAATACCATTTTGAGGTTTTCAGTGGTAGCTCGAGCTCCTGGCCTGCAAATTGTAGGGAGATCCAGAGATCAGTCTTGGGAGATAATCACTCTTGCTTTAACCTCCCTGGATCTGGATTGTGATCTGGGGTGGAGGTCGTGGGGTCGATATCCAGCTTGCCAGAAACGGAAGTTGTGAAGACCACAACTTTGGGACCAAAACTCCCCTGTCTGGTGGCAGAGTCCTACTGTGGCAACAAGCCCAAAAGTCAAGTAATTCAGTGGCAACATGCCAAGGAAAGGAAACAAAATAAAGGGAAAAATGCAACATTAGACTCCTACTTTGGGGGCAAAGAGAATTGAAGCATGGAACAGGAAGAGGACTGTGAGATCAGAAATCCTGCACCAAACACCCCAAAGGAAAATGTAAGCGGGTTACAGGTCATAGGACTTTAAAAATCATATAAGAGAAGTGGAGGAAAAATTGGGAAGAGAAGTGAGAAGGATGCAGGAAAAGTATGAAATGAGGGTCAACAGCCTGACTGAGGAAAACAACACCTTAAAAATAGACTAACTCAAATAGAAAAGGAGGCCCAAAAGGGCAATGAGGAGAAGAATGCCTTAAAAAGCTGAATTTGCCAGATTGAAAAAGAATCTCAAAAGCTCACTGAGGAGATTCATTCCTTCAGAGTTAGACTGGAGCACATGGAAGCTAATGACTTTATGAGAAATCAAGATGCTGTTAAGCAGATCCAAACAAATGAAAGAATAGAAGGCAATGTGAAATATTATGGGAAAAAGCATTGACCTGAAAAATAGATCCAGGAGAGACAATTTAAAAATCATTGGACCACCCGAAAGCCATGATCAAAGAAAGAACCTAGAAATCACCCTTCAAGAAATTCTCGGGGCGGCTAGGTGGCGCAGTGAGTGGCGTCAGCCTGGGTCGGGACCTGAGTTCGGATCCGACCTGAAACTTACACAACACAAACAAAAACCTAGCCGTGTGACCTTGGGCAAGTTACTTAACCCCATTGCTCAAAAAAAAAGCAAAAAAAAATTTTGGGGCGGTGCGCAGTGAATAAGGGGCCCTGGATCAGAGGACCTAGTTCGAGCCGGCCTCTGACATTAATCCACACAAACAAAAACTAGCCTTTCTGGGCAGTTACTTACCCATTGCAGGGGTAGGTGGCCAGTAGAGAGTGCCCTGAGTTGGGATGAGAGATCAGATCGGCCTCAAAAGCACCATATGACTGCACCTTGACAAGTCTAACCAATGTTTAAAAAAAAAAAAGAAATTCTCAAGGAAAATTGCCCTGATGTTTTAGATCCAGAGGGCAAAATAGAGGTTGAAAGAATCCACTGGTCACCTCCTAAAAAAGATCCCCAAAAGAAAACTCCCGGGAATATTATAGCCAGGATCCAGAATCCCCAGATCAAGGAGAAAATACTACAAGCAGCCAGGAAGAAACAATTTCAATATTGTGGAAACACAATCAGAATAGCACAGGACCTGGCAGCTTCTACACTGAGGGATCGAAGGGCATGGAATGTGATATTCCAGAAGGCAAAAGAGCTGGAACTGAACCAAGGGTCACCTACCCAGCAAAACTGAGTCTTTTGTTTCAGGGGAACATATGGTGATTCAGTGGAATAGAGGACTTTCAAGCATTCTTGAGGAAAAATACCAGAGTTGAATAGAAAATTTGACATCCAGACACAAGAAGTAAGAGATGCCTGAGAAGGTAATCAGGGAAAAGAAATCAAAAGGAACTTATCAAAGATGACCTATTTACATTCCTACATGGAAAAATAATAACTGTGACTGATGAAACCTCTCTCAGTATGAAAATAATGGAAGAAGGGTGTATGGTCATTTTAATACATATGTGAATGTGTGTATATGTTTACAGTTATACATGGATAGAGGGCATAGGTTGAATTTGTTGGGAAGGGATGATACTTAAGGGGTGAAATTATGAGGTGAGAGAGGAAAGTGGCAAGAGGAGATGGGGAGAGACAGGGTAGGGTAAACTATCTCATGTAGAAGAAGCAAGGGGAAGTGGCTGCAGGGGAGGGGAAGAATAGGAAGGCAAAAAGGCAAAACCACATTCTCATTGAATTTGGTTCAGGGAGAGAATGACATACATACTAAATGGGATATCTCAACCTGCAGCAGAATAGGGGGAAGGGGGATGAGAGGAGGGATGATGGATGGGAGGGCATTCTTGGGGGAGGGGAGGTTGGAAGTACCCAGTATAGAAGAGGGACAGGATCAAGTAGGGAATGGACCAGGTGGGGGGTGGGATGAGTGGGAGGGAATTATAAGCAGCCTTGTACAATATATCTACTATGGTAATGTTTTGCATAGCTAGACATGTACAACATATACTGAATTACTTATCTTCCCAGAGGGAATGGGTGACAAGTGAGGAAGGGAATGGATCTGAAATTCGAGGTCTTAAAATTAAATGTTTCAAATATATATAAATACTATTATTAATTACTCTTTTGCTTGTAATTGGGAGATAAGATGTTCAGGCATTGGGGCACAGAGATTCACCTTGCTCTAATGGAAAAGTCGAAGGGGGTATGGGAGAAGATATGTGAGAGAGCAGATTGGAGGAAGCGATATCTTGTGGGACTGCTATTCTGGGATGGTGGGTCCGGGAAAAATGGGGGAAAAAATTGTAACTCAAAATCTGGCAGAATTGAATGATGTAAAACAGAAGTTAATAAAGCATTTGTTTAAAAAATAAAAAAATAGACTAACTCAAATGGCAAAAGAGGGTCAAAAAGCTAATGAGGAGAATTCCTTAAAGAGTCAAATTTGCCAGATGTAAAAAGAATCTCAAAAGTTCACTGAAGAGAATAATTCCTTCACAGTTAGACTGGAGCAAATGGAAGCTAGTGACTTTATGAGAAATCAAGATACTATTAAATATATCTAAACAAATGAAAAAACAGAAGGCAATATGAAATATCTCATTGGAAAAACACTGACCTGGAAAAGAGATAATTTAAAAATTATTGGGCTACCTGAAAGCCATGATCAAAAAAAGAACCTAGAAATCATCCTTCAATAATTTCCAAGGAAAATTGCCCTGATGTTTTAGAACCAGAGGGCAAAAATAGGTTGAAAGAATCCACCAAACATATATGTAGGAATTGGGGCATAGAGCTCCATCTTGCCCTACTGGAAAGTCAGAGGGGGCACTGGGGAGAATGTAGGAGAGAGCAGATTGGGGGAGGGTGTATTCAGTAGGATCACTGTTTTGCTGTGGTGGGTAGGGTAAAGATGGGGAGAATATTTGTAACTCAAAATCTTGTGGAAATCAATGATGTAAACTAAAAATAAACATAAAATTTAATTTAAAAAATTAGAATGGAGAAAATGGAAGCTAATAACTTTATAAGAAATCAATAAACAATTAAACAAAACAAAAAGAATGAAGAAAATAGAAGACAATGTGATATATCTCATGTAAAAGCAATTGAACTGGAAAATAGATCCAGTAGAGGTAACAAATTATTGGACTACCTGCAAGCCCTAGTCAAAAAAAAAAGAACATAGACATCATCCTCCAAGAAATTATCAAGGAAATCTATGTGGATATTCTAAAATCAAAAGGCAAAATAGAAATTGAAAGAATCCACTGACAGCCTCCTGAAAGAGATCTCAAAATGAAAACTGACAGGGATACTATAGCCAAATTCAAGAGTTAACAATGTCATGGAGAAAATTATGCAAGCAGCCAGAAAGACAATACAAGTATCTTAGGACTACAACACGATTTAGCAATTCTACATTAAAGGATCACAGGGCATGGAATATGATATTACACAGTGAAAAGGATCTAAGATTACAGCCAAGAAACACCTGCCCAGCAAATGGGAGTTTCATTTGTGAGTGGAAACTATGGACATTCAATTAAATAAAGGACTTTCAAGCATTCTTTTTTTTTTAAGCAATTGGAGTTAAGTAACTTGCTTAAGGTTACATAGCTAGTTATTTTTATGTGTGGGTGCTAATTTTCTGAGGCTGGAACCAATCCTGGGTTCTCCTGACACTGGGACTGGAGCTCTTACTCAATGGGCCACCTAGCCACCCCCTTTCAAGTATTCTTAATGAAAAGACCACAATTAAATACAAAATCTGACTTTCAGATGCAAGGCTCAAGAGAGGCACAAAAATTAAATAGGATAGGTAAATCATAAGGGCCTTTATAAGGTTAAACTATTTACATTTCTATATGGGAAGATGATATTTGTAACTCATAAGACCTTTCTTATTTTTACAGTAGTTAGAAGGATATATATATATATATATATATATATATATATATATATATATATATATATATATATATATAGACAGAGGGCACAGGTTTGAGTTGCATACAAAGGGTTGAGATCTAAAAAAATAAAAAGACATGAAAGAGGAATATACTGGAAAAAAGAGAAAAGGAGATGTAGAATAAGGTCAATTATCTCACATAAAAGAGGCAAAAAAAGCTTTTACAGTAGAGTTGAAATGGGGGAGGTGATGGACAGTAAGTGAAACTTACTCTCAACTTTAAAATTGGCTCAAAGAAAAGATAACATTCATATTCATCTGAGTTTAGAAATCTATATTACCCCGTAAGAGGAGAATGGGATAAGAGAAGGGGGATGATAGACGGGAGGCCTGATTGGGAAAGGGGGTAGTCAGAAGCAAAATACTTCGTCGTACAGGGTGAAAAGAGAGAGAGAACTGCCAAAATAGGGAGGGGATAAATTGGAGGAAAATTCAGTTAACTGTGAAAAAAATTGAAGTGAGTTTCTCTGAAAAAAGCCTCATTTTTCAAACATATAGAGAACTGAATCAATTTTATAAAAATAAGAACTATTCCCTAATTGATAAATTATTAAAAGATATGTTTTTCAGATGAAGTAATCAAATCTATTTATAGGTATATGGAAAAAAATATTCTAACTGGCTAGTAATTGGAGGAATGTAAATTAAAACAATTCTGAGGTACAACCCCATACTTATTAGATTGACTAATAGGACAGAAATTGTAAATGACAAACGTTGGATGGAATGTGGGAAAAATGAGACATTAATGTAATGTTGGTGGAGTTGTAAACTTATTCTTTAGAGCAATTTGGAACTATGTCCAAAGTGCTCTAAAACAATGCATACTCTTTCACCTAGCAATACCACTTCTAAATCTGTATTCCAAAAGAGATAAAAAAGAACAAAAAGGAAAACAAAAAGGACCTATATGTATAAAAATATTTGTAGCAGTTCTTTTATGGGGAAAAAATGAAAAATTGAAGGTATGCCCACCATTGGGGGGATGATTGAACAAGTTGTCATGTGTGATTATGATGGTATACTCTTGTACTATAAGCAATGATGAACAAGATGAATTCTGAAAAACCTGGAAAGAGTTTCATGGACTGATGCAAAGTGAAATGTATTGTGTATAATAGATCAATATTGTAATTAAGAGAAATATTGTAAGAAAATCAGCTGTGAATGACTTTATTCTCAGCAATACTGAAAATATCCATAACTCTGAAGGACTTATGATGAAAAAATGCTATCTATCCCCAGAGAAAGAAGTGATGGTGTCTGAATACAGATAGAAGTATAACTTTTTAACTTTCTTTATTTTTCTTGTTTGGTTTTTCATCTATATTTTCTTTCACAATATGAGCATTATGGATATGTTGTACATATCTACACATATATAACATATATTGAATTGCTTGTCTTCTAAAAGTGGCAAAGGGTGGGTAGGGAGGAAGGAATGGAATTTGGAAATCAAAGTTTTAAAAACAAATGTTAATAATTATTTTGGCATGTAACTAGAGAAAAAATAAAATGCTGAAAATAAATATAAGGATATAGCATTTTTAAAAATATAAAATTAATTACTTTTTTTTTTCTTCCTGTACCCATCCATACCACTTCAACTCTTAAACTTCCTAGGTGTATGACCATAGTTAAGTCATGTAGTTTTCTCATCCTTAATTTTCTCCATATTCAAAATTTATTAGTTTAATATTTCTACAGCCTATTTCAGCAAAAGTACTTGATAGTCCTCACAATATTTTCTCTATCATTCAGTTAAAAAAGAAGCATTTGCTAAGCTCCTATCCTGTGCCAGACACTGTACTGAGGCTCTGGGAGTACAATAATTAAAAAAAAAAAAACTTTATCCTCAAGGCATTGGTACTTTGCCAGAGAGAAAACAAGACAGATAATAATGCACACAAAATTTAAGCAAAATATGTACAGTCTAATTTCAGGAAGGAGGAAATAGAAAATGGGTTATTAGGAAAATTAACAAAGCTGAGGTTTGAAGGAAATCAGAAATGTAAAGTTAAAGGTGAGGAAGCAATACATTCTAGTCATGGATGGTAAAAAACAGTATTTTGTTATTTTTTTTTTGGTGATTTAACTTTTTTTTTTTTCTTTAAACAAATACTTTATTAACTTCTGTTTTACATCATTCATTTCCGCCAGATTTTGAGTTACAATCATTTTCCCCCCATTATTCCCCTCCCCAACCTCCCAGAATAGCAGTCTCACAAGATATCGCTTCCTCCAATCTGCTCTCTCCCATACCTTCTCCCATACCCCCATTTGACTTTTCCATTAGAGGAAGGTGAATCTTTGTGTCCCAATGCCTGCACATCTTATCTCCCAATTATAAGCAAAAGAGTATTAATAATAGTATTTATATATATTTGAAACATTTAATGTTAAGACCTCGAATTTCAGATCCATTTCCTTCCTCCTTTGTCACCCATTCCTTCTTGGGAGATAAGTAATTCAGTATATGTTGTACATGTCTAGCTCTGCAAAACATTATCATAGTAGATATATTGTTCAAGGCTGCTTATAATTCCCTCCCACTCATCCCACCCCCCACCTGGTCCATTCCCTACATGATCCTGTCCCTCTTCTATAGTGGGTACTTCCAACCTCCCCTCCCCCCAAGGATGCCCTCCCATCAATCATCCCTCCTCTCATCCCCTTCCCCCTATTCTGCTGCAGGTTGAGATATCCCATTTAGTATGTATGTCATTCTCTCCCTGAACCAAATTCAATGTGAATGTGGTTTTGCCTTTTTGCCTTCCTATTCTTCCCCTCCCTTGCACCCACTTCCCCTTGCTTCTTCTACATGAGATAGTTTACCCTACCCTGTCTCTCCCCATCTCCTCTTGCCACTTTCCTCTCACCTCATAATTTCATCCCTTGAGTACTCTCCCTTCCCAACAAAATCAACCTATGCCCTCTATCCATATATAACTGTAACCATATACACACACATTCACATATGTATTCATATGACCATACCCCTTCTTCCATTATTTTCATAGTGAGAAAGATATCATCAGTCACAGTTATTGCTTTTCTGTATAGGAATGTAAATAGTTCAACTTTGATAAGTTCCTTTTGATTTCTTTTCCCTGATTACCTTCTCAGGCATCTCTTACTTCTTGCGTCTGGATGTCAAATTTTCTATTCAACTCTGGTTTTTTCCTCAATAATGCTTGAAAGTCCTCTATTCCACTGAATGACCATATTTTCCCCTGAAACAAAATACTCAGTTTTGGTGGGTAGGTAACCCTTGGGTTCATTCCCAGGTCTTTTGCCCTCTGGAATATCATATTCCATGCCCTTCTATCCCTCAGTGTAGAAGCTGCCAGGTCCTGGGCTATTCTGATTGTGTTTCCACAATATTGAAATTGTTTCTTCCTGGCTGCTTGTAGTATTTTCTCCTTGATCTGGGGATTCTGGAACCTGGCTATAATATTCCTGGGAGTTTTCTTTTTGGGATCTTTTTCAGGAGGTGATCGGTGGATTCTTTCAACCTCTATTTGCCCTCTGGATCTAAAACATCAGGGCAGTTTTCCTTGAGAATTTCTTGAAGGGTGATTTCTAGGTTCTTTCTTTGATCATGGCTTTCAGGTAGTCCAATAATTTTTAAATTGTCTCTCCTGGATCTATTCTCCAGGTCAGTGGTTTTTCCCATGAGATATTTCACATTGCCTTCTAATCTTTCGTTTGTTTGGATCTGCTTAACAGCATCTTGATTTCTCATAAAGTCACTAGCTTCCATTTGCTCCAGTCTAACTCTGAAGGAGTGAATCTCCTCAGTGAACTTTTGAGATTCTTTTTCCATCTGGCAAATTTGACTTTTTAAGGCATTCTTCTCCTCAATGCCCTTTTGGGCCTCCTTAGCCATTTGAGTTAGTCTATTTTTTAAGGTGTTCTTTTCTTCAGTCAGGCTGTTGACCCTCATTTCATACTTTTCCTGCATCCTTCTCATTTCTCTTTCCAATTTTTCTCCACTTCTCTTATTTGATTTTTAAAGTCCTTCTTAAGGTCCTCTATGGCCTGCAACCCGCTCATGTTTTCCCCTGGGGCTTTTGGAGCAGGACTTCTGACCTCACAGTCCTTTTCCCGCTCTATGCCCCCAAAATAGAAGTCTAGGGTTGCATTTTTCTGTTTCCTTTGCCTTGGCATGTTGCCACTTAATTACTTGACTTTTGGGCTTGTTGCCACACTATGGCTTTAAGGCCAGATAGAGGAATTTTCGTCCTGAACGTGTGGGGGGCAACTTCCGTTTCTGGCAAGTTGTAAACCCACCCAGAACTTCCACCCTAGATCACAATCCAGATCCAGGGAGGTTAAAGCAAGAGCGATTACCCCCCAAGACTGATCGCTGGATCTCCCCACGATTTGTAGGCTGGGAGCAGGAAATGCCTCTGAAAACTACAAAGTGGCGTGTCTCCTCAGCAGCTTCTAGCCCCCAGGGGAGGGAGCTGACGCATTCCCCAAATACAGGTCCCAAAGTCCATAGGACACTAACCTCTTACTTTGTCCTAGGCAAGTCTATGTTGATAATTCTGGAATCGCCACAGTTCCTGGTGTTCTGGGGTTCCTCCAGCCGGCTGCTGGCCCTGCCGCCCTGGGGCTAAAACCTCGGCTCACGTGGACCTGGGCTCGGCTCGGCTCCTGCGCTCTGCGCGCTGCCGGCTCCCAGACCACTGCGCTGGTCCTTCCTGCAGGGTGCTGGGCTGTCCTCAGCGGGAGGTTAGCTTCTCTGTGTCGTTCTGTGGGTGCTGGGACTCCAGAAGATTTTCAGAGTCCTTTTTTACATAGTTTGTGGAGAATCTGGGGGCAGAGAGGCTTGGACGAGCTGTTTCTACTCCGCCATCTTGGCTCCGCCCCCCGATTTAACTTTTTGATTTAATTTTTTTATTTTTTTTTATTAAACAAATGCTTTATTAACTTCTGGTTTACATCATTCATTTCCACCAGATTTTGAGTTACAATTTTTTCCTGGTTTTTCCTCTACCTATAATCCCAGAATAGCAGTCCCACAAGATACCGCTTCCTCCAATCTGCTCTCTCCCATATCTTCTCCCATACCCCCTTCGACTTTTCCATTAGAGCAAGGTGAATCTCTGTGCCCCAATGCCTGCACATCTTATCTCCCAATTACAAGCAAAAGAGTATTAATAATAGTATTTATATATATTTGAAACATTTAATTTTAAGACCTCGAATTTCAGATTCATTCCCTTCCTCCATTGTCATCCATTCCCTCTGGGAAGATAAGTAATTCAGTATGTGTTGTACATGTACAGCTATGCAAAACATTACCATAGTAGATATATTGTACAAGGCTGCTTATAATTCCCTCCCACTCATCCCACCATCCACCTGATCCATTCCTTACTTGATCCTGTCCCTCTTCTATACCAGGTACTTCCAACCTCCCCTCCCCCCAAGGATGCCCTACCATCCATCATGCCTCCTCTCACCCCTCTTCCCCCTATTCTACTGCAGGTTGAGATATCCCATTTAGTATGTGTGTCATTCTCTCCCTGAACCAAATTCAATGAGAATGTGGTTTTGCCTTTTTGCCTTCCTATTCTTCCCCTCCCTTGCAGCCACTTCCCCTTGCTTCTTCTACATGAGATAGTTTACCCTACCCTGTCTCTCCCCATCTCCTCTTGCCACTTTCCTCTCTCACCTCATAATTTCACCCCTTAAGTATTATCCCTTCCCAACAAATTCAACCTATGCCCTCTATCCATGTATAACTGTAAACATATATACACACATTCACATATGTATTCATATGACCATACACCCTTCTTCCATTATTTTCATACTGAGAGAGGTTTCATCAGTCACAGTTATTGTTTTTCCATGTAGGAATGTAAATGGGTCAACTTTGATAAGTTCCTTTTGATTTCTTTTCCCTGATTACCTTCTCAGGCATTTCTTGCTTCTTGTGTCTGCATGTCAAATTTTCTATTCAACTCTGGTATTTTTCCTCAAGAATGCTTGAAAGTCCTCTATTCCACTGAATCACCATATGTTCCCCTGAAACAAAATACTCAGTTTTGCTGGGTAGGTGACCCTTGGGTTCAGTCCCAGCTCTTTTGCTCTCTGGAATATCATATTCCATGACCTTTGATCCCTCAGTGTAGAAGCTGCCAGGTCCTGTGCTATTCTGACTGTGTTTCCACAGTATTGAAATTGTTTCTTCCTGGCTGCTTGTAGTATTTTCTCCTTCATCTGGGGATTCTGGATCCTGGCTATAATATTCCTGGGAGTTTTATTTTTGGGATCTTTTTCAGGAGATGACCAGTGGATTCTTTCAACCTCTATTTTGCCCTCTGGATCTAAAACATCAGGGCAATTTTCCTTGAGAATTTCTTGAATGGTGATTTCTAGGTTCTTTCTTTGATCATGGCTTTCAGGTAGTCCAATAATTTTTAAATTATCTCTCCTGGATCTGTTTTCCAGGTCAGTGGTTTTTCCCATGAGATATTTCACATTGCCTTCTATTCTTTCATTTGTTTGGATCTGTTTAACAGTATCTTGATTTCTCCTAAAGTCACTAGCTTCCATTTGCTCCAGTCTAACACTGAAGGAATGAATGTCCTCAATTAGCTTTTGAGATTCTTTTTCTATCTGGCAAATTCAGCTTTTTAAGGCATTCTTCTCCTCATTGCCCTTTTGGGCCTCCTTTGCCATTTGAGTTAGTCTATTTTTAAGGTGTTGTTTTCCTCAGTCAGGCTGTTGACCCTCATTTCATACTTTTCCTGCATTCTTCTCATTTCTCTTCCCAATTTTTCCTCCACTTCTCTTATATGATTTTTAAAGTCCTATGACCTGTAACCCGCTTACATTTTCCTTTGGGGTGTTTGGTGCAGGATTTCTGATCTCACAGTCCTCTTCCTGTTCCATGCTTCAATTCTCTTTGCCCCCAAAATAAGAGTCTAATGTTGCATTTTTCTGTTTATTTTGTTTCCTTTGCTTGGCATGTTGCCACTGAATTACTTGACTTTGGGGCTTGTTGCCACAGTAGGACTCTGCCACCAAACAGGGGAGCTTCTGTCCCAAAGTTGTGGTCTTCACAACTTTAGTTTCTGGCAAGCTGGATACCCACCTCATGACCTCCACCCCAGATCACAATCCAGATCCAGGGAGGTTAAAGCAAGAGCGATTACCCCCCAAGACTGATCGATGGAGCTTCCTACAGTTTGAAAGCCAGGAGCTGGAGCTGCCACTGAAAACTGCAAAATAGCATGTCTCCTCAGCGGCTTCTAGCCCCCAATGGAGGAAGCCAACACATTCCCCAAATACTGGTCCCTAAGTCCATAGGGCACTAACCTCTCACTTTGTCCTAGGCATTTCTGTGTTGATGATTCTGGAATCACCACAGCTGCTGGTGTTCTGAGGTCCCTCCAGCAGGCTGCTGGCCTAGCCACCCTGGGGCTAAAACTGGGGCTCACATGGACCTGGGCTCAGCTCTCCACACTGTGAGCTGCACTGCTGGCTCCCAGAGCACTGTGCTGGTCCTTCCTGCAGGGCTGCTGGGCTGTCCTCAGCAGGAGGTTAGCTTCTCTGTGTCGTTCTGTGTGTGCTGGGGCTCCAGAAGTTGTTCAGAGTCCCCTTTTCCATAGTTTGGATGTGATCTGGGGGAGAGTGCCTTGGATGTGCTGTTTCTACTCTGCCATCTTGGCTCTGCCCCCAAGAAACAGTATTTTGAATGTGAGGAATAACAATAAATACATTTTCCCCGGGCCAGAGAATTATAATGTATAAAATGTATAGTGTATGAATGTATTAAAGAGTAAATTAATGTATAAATGTTAAGAATAAAAATGAGTTATTATTTTAAAAATTATATTTAAAAATATTTTTCATAATTTTAATTCACCAGCCATAATAAATGAAAAATAAATGTTAGCATGGAGTTCCATCAAGATTCAATTATATTTCTGAAGTGGGAATAAATAACTAGAGTCATTTCTTAGATAATTTAGATTAAATTTGAATTTTTCCATTAATTTCCGTTAAAATATTTTTTGTATTTTTATAAACTTATTTAATTCAAAAAGCACAAGTACCACTTAATTTTCAGTATCATTCAAATAATAGCCCTCATTAACTATATTATTATAATAAATAATTCCAGAATGAATTTTCATAGAATGCCAAATTTGACTCACTAGATTAATTTGGGGTTTTAGATTTTACCACTTGAACACTGAGAAATTTACTGACCATCAAACTGTTAATGAAGTTACCTTAGTAAAAGAAAGTATTTGAGTGCCGTACTGCTGTTTTCTGGCAATTGCTGAATTATTCCACAGTGAATATACCATTGAATTCAAAGCCATTTGTAGTGGTGTAAACTAGCTACTTTCTAGGTGAAAAATATTTTCCTAATAGGAAGGTTTCCCTATTCAGTTTTTTGAAAAATAGATTCACTACTTTTATAACTGTATGTGAGAATTAATTTCCAATGTGTCATATACAAATGAATGATGCTTATGCTGTTTTCTTTTCTTTTCTTTTCTTTTTTTTTTTTAGGACAAGTAGTAAGTGTTATGTATCTGAGGCTGGATTTGAACTCAGGTCATCCTGACCCCAGGGCCAGTGCTCTGTTCACTGCACCACCTAGCTGCCCCTGCTGATAACATTTTAAGATCTTGCTAAGTATCTGAGGTATGATTTAAACTCAGATCTTTATGACTCCAACTTCAGAATCATTTACTTTGCTGCTAAACTACTACCCATATTTCAGCCTAGATGGTAAAGAACAGGCATTCTCAGTAAGCTATTTGAAATCAACTGTCCTCAAAAGAGAGAGAGAAAGAGAGAAAGAGACAGAGAGAGAGGGAAAGAGAGACAGAGACAGAGACAGAGGGGAGAGAGATTCTTATCTATTTCTGTCTTCTCTCTGAATTCATCAAATTCAATAAAATGACTAGTGAAACCACCCATCACCTGATTTCAAAAACATGTAGAAGCAAAGAAGAAAGAAGGGAAGGGAATGAAGGAAGAAAGAAATGTTAAACACTCACTATGTGCTAAGCTTTATACTAAGTGCTGTGATTACAAACACAAAAATGAGACAGTCCAAGCTTTCAAGTCACTTTCTAAAGAGAAGCAAAACATACTTGGGAGATATAACCTACAGCTTTGTTTCTGTGTATTTGTAAGGATTGTGAATTTAATCAAAGAGGATACAACTAACACATTCTTTATGAATGTGATTACTAAACACAGAGTAAGAGGAAGAAAAAACAGGGCATAAATACAAAGTACAACCCAATGATAAAGTTGCTGAGCCAGATAGCTAGGTGGGATATAAACACATTCTATCCTGGTGATCAGATGTGGTTAGGTAAAATACGTGGTTTGAATTTGTGCTGAGTCTCTCACCAATAAAAACACTTTGGCCCAGGGGAGATGTTCCAAAGGTGAGTGGATTAAATAGAGATGTTTCTCCAATAGGACAGTCCAAAGGTAATTTGCAGATAGAGGGAAGTAGGGCAGCAGCAGAGGGTAGGTTGGTATGTCCATGATAGAAGGCTAGATGTTATATGAAATGAGGTCTGGCCTCAATGAAATGAAAGAAGCTGGGCTGTCTATATCACAACCAAATGCACTGAATTGAACAAGATCAATTCACTGTTTTCACCCCATTTTAATGAGTGATTTAGACTTTCACACAGTCAATTTGATTGATTGTGTTGAAGTTGGCCAACAAAATTGAATTTGCCTCTCCAAAGCCAATTTGGTCATGTTATATAAACACAGCTGCAATATGTCCCTACACATCTCCACATGAAGTGGAGACTTGGAAATCAGTCAATTTTACCAATGCAGGTGACCAGTTATTTGAGGCCTATGAAACATCAGTAATTCTTCCCTGAGTCAGCACTTGGCAATCCTCCTTACTCAGATTATCTTGATGTTCTGCAGCTGCTGGTGTGATGTCACCTTTATTTCATGTCAAGCATATAGCTGGCTGAAGGCAAGCACTTTAAGAATGACTTGAAGGTTCCAGCCATCTTTTTATTAGTCAACTCTCAAGTTCTGACAAAACTGAGAGCTTTTGATTCCAATTTAACTATATTGATTATTCACTCTTTACACTAATCATACCCTTCAAATGCTAAATTTAAAGGTCCAGTGGTTCTGGACCCGAGAGTATTCAAATTAACTAGAGAGAAAACACTACCTCTAAGAGTTGGGTTTTCAAATATAGGTTGACCTTATGAAATTTCTGGTGTTTGATTAGAGAGCATTTCTTGAGGAAATTATTTTTTTAAGTTAGGTGAATGAAGTCTCTTAGGCCACCTCAGATCAGGTTATTCTTTGGGCTAGATTTTTAGATCTTATTTAAGCAAATACATAAATAGCAACTGTACTACAATCCAATTTGCTTTTGAACCTCCACCCTCCTTAAGTTTTGCAGACAATTAAAGCAGCTTCTTTAGCACAATGAATATATTGTCCCATTGATATGCTAATGACACAGCCTCCAGACAGATCATCATTTCCATAAGGCAGATGTTTATAATATAGAGAACTTTGAAAGCTTACAATATTATTTTAGTTCAAGAAAGCACATGAGATGCTAAAATATTAGTGCTTCATTATTGTCTTATTAGAGCTAACAAGTACCATGAGGATTTGGCTAGATAGGCCATTCCCCATAGAGGCAATAATGCACTTTCTAATAGACTGCAAGAAGAGTAGAAAGGCTTGTTCCAGTGGGGTTTTAAAATACCTTCTGCCATTAATAGATTACTTAAAATGAAATGGAGAAATAATACTTGTAATTTTTTAAGCCAAATTGTTGCACAAATTACTCTGTCCCAGCAGAAATGATGAACTGTTATGTTCCTTGGCAGTTGTGTTATGTTTGCTACCCCTCAGATATACAAGGTTAAATGGCAAATACAGTGCACCTTCCCAAAAAGGGAGGGGGAATAAATAAACAAGGAATTGACAATGAAGTGAAGGGAAATGGGAATGGGAGGCAAAAGGAAAAGGGGACAGGAAAGGGAAAGGAAATGGGAAGACGAAAGGGAAGAGGACAGGGAAAGAGAAGAAAAGAAATGGGGAATGGAGAAAAGAAAACTTAAAAAGGGGGGAAAACTATAGTATGTTGGTGCATCAGACTTAAGAATCAGAAGAAACTGGGTCTAGCTTCATTTCTATTGATAACCAGCTGAATATTCTCTGCCAAATCATTTCCCTTCCCCAATCCTCTATTTCATCTGTAAAATAAGAGGAATATACCAATGTCTGCTAAGATCTTTTCCAGATAGCTAATTCTATGACTATAGTGGGCTAATAGTATCATATTGATATTTTTTAATTCATTACCCTTTCTGTTTTTTGAAAAGTCAATTTGTTTTTAACCAAGCTGTGATCTTATTGTTTGTTTTTTTCTTCTTCTGATAATTAGCCACAGAAAATGGAAGTGGGAAATACTTTGCAGAAGATTTGACAGGGAACAGCTGAATTATACCTTGCTAGGCTACTTTGCATGCAGTCTTATTTAAAGACCAGGAAATGGATTAAATGACCTCTAGACTTTTATGCTACACCAAGAATTCTTTGATTCTGAGATGACTATTTTAAATTCAAAAGATTAGCTTTTACCCAGGGATAAAGTGATCTGGCTCAGAGTCAGAAATGCAGTCTCTCCAGGATTCCTACCACAACCAAAAGGAAGCTGGAGTAAGAAACTGCAATTGCTTCTTGGCCTGAGCCTCATTCCTTCCTGCCAGCTTTCTATGGCAACCTCCTCTTGGTCTTCTGAGTTTAAATTGGGACTATCCTTTTCTCCAGGACCATAAATTTCACAATAAATTTTAGCTGAAATGTACTTCCAAGATCATCTAATATAATATCACCTTTTACAAGGCAAGGGATTCTAAATTTAGATCTGGAAGGGACCTCTGATATTCTTTCATCCAAGGATTCTTAACAAAGGAACCCATGAACTTGTTATGTTTTTAATGTTCAATTATGTTTTTAATGTTCAATTCAATCGGTTTTCTTTCTAATTCAATGTATTTTATTTAACACATTTAAAAACATAATTCTAAGAAGGAGTCTATCGACTTCACCAAATTTTCCTTTACACAGAGGTTAAACACCTGATCAAGTCCAATGCCTCATTTTTACAGGTGAGAATACTAAGAAACAGAGAGGTAAAAATATGTTCTATTCCTATAGTAAAATCCAAAGGTAGTTCTGACTTTAGAGACAATACTCTTTCTACTGAAACTCATATAAGGAAAATATAACCATTAAAAGAAACTTGTTCAAGGTTATAAAGAGGGTTAAGCGGTAGAGCTAAGAATTTTACAAATTTTAGATCAAAGTGTATTCCTTCACTTGTAACCCTATGACTCATATGTTATATATAATGAAATAATAGAAATAGAGGATAAGTAAGATCCCATCCATTTCTGAATTCTATGTAATTAGTGTCCTCAAAGACTCTATGACTTGGGATCACACGTATTGCATTTGATCTCAGAATCAGACTACAAAGCTTGATATTCCATATTTATGTTTTTTCTCCTACCCATTGTATATACTATGGGAAATTTCAAAGTATAATTGTGTATAGCTCATGTCTAGGTTTCCATAAATGTGAGTAAAAGGGACCTTAGTTCTAGCATAAGTACTTGGCATAATAAGAACAAATTAGATAGGGGAATTTTTATTTAAATTTTTGCCTGGAGAAAATTAAGGAAGAACAAAGTATTCAAAGAGTGCTAGAGCAGAGACAGACACAGAAAGACTAAAAAGTACTTATAATATTCCATAAGGTTTCAGTACAATTCTCTTCTGAATTTTCCAACAGGATCCTATAATGACTTCCCAAGTTTCATATGTAGGGAGAAGTCAGGAATATTAAATATGTGATATTTGTATATGCATATGTATACATACACAGAGAACAGAGCGCTCAAAGTATAAACACAATTATGATTAAGTAACATGTATCACTTTAAGGGCTGTAAAGTATTTCACATATACTATCTTATTTGATCCTTATGACAGCATTGACATAAATGTTATTATTAACCTCATTTGGAAGAAATCTGAATATGAAAGAGTTTAGGTTCATTGTTCAAGGTCACATTACTATTTAGCATCTAGGATTCAAACTCAGATATACCTGGCTGTAGTTCCAGTATTCTATCTAAATGTATTGCTTAGCATACTATATAAGAAACTTAAAAAAATATTGCCAGTGTTAAATTATCCTTGGTGAATCAGTTTATACCAATTTTACTTTAAGAATATACTTATTATCCAATAGTTCTGTCTAATTTAAACACAAGTGATCAAGAGGTTATAGCTTGGGTTCTGTACATTGATTTCTCATAATCTTGCTTTTAAAAAAATAATTAATTTAAAACTAATGTTAAGAATTTCTGTCATACAAAGTCTCTCTAACACAACTTCCCCCTACACACACACACACACACACACACACACACACACACACACTCACACGCTCATATTTAAGAATACCAGCAGCAAGATTACTTTGTATATTTGATCATTTCATTTGTGATATGATAGAAATGACATCAGAAGAAATAAAAGTCAAAAAGAGACTCCTTTTAGGGACTCTTTTATGGATTTAAATTATATAGAGACTCCATCTTCAAATGTATTATGGTTTGACAAAAATATTCTTCTCTTGGAATATAAAGTAAAAGCTGATGCTGAGAGATCATATATCTCAACTAGGTAAACATGAACTGTAAATATAAGTCAACCACTGATTATATACTCTTACTGATAATATGTACCTGAAAGCTTGATTCTGTTAGATTTAATAATAGTAAAGCTTCATAAAAAATCATTTTCTTTGATCAAGAGAGATTTCCTATACCTACTGAGAATTAAACATGAGGAAATGAACCCAATGCCAACAAAAGGGATTTATGTAAATATATGGAAGAATTTCCAATTTTTAGACAATGCAGCTGGCCACATTATACTTCCTCTTAGATCCATTTGTGCTTAATAGTCCTGTGACCTTCATTTAGCAGTGGGCATACACTGATTTCTCTATTACTATGATATTTTGAGGGTTTCAAGTTCTCACTGGTATTAATCATCTCCTGGTACAGATACAACTCAATCTCACTTTAAAAATAGTATTAGTAATATTGTATAATTTTTTATTCAAATATTTTATTAATATAGTTGATTTCCTTTGGAATTCATTGTATTTCATTTAATTTATAGAAGCTTTACCCTAAATGCTCCAGAATTTTCTCAGATATGTTTTCCATTTTTCTTAGACAAAGCACTGTAGTACTTAAATTCTTCAGCTGTGTTCTCCCATTCTCTCTCTGATACTAATCAACCTTCTTTGCTTACATATCTTACGTGTCCTTGGGAATATTTTTTGCTTGGTTTTTCCCATATAAATTTGTAGAGACCATATTTTGTATCTTATTTATTTCTAATTTTGCATTTTCCATCATACTTGAGTCACTTAAAAAATTTATTTTCATGGGATACTGGTACTCCATGAATCACAGCTATTTAATATAACCTGGAATGCATTGAGATTAAGAACATTGATTATTAAGCTGTTTAAATGTTTATTTTTGGCAAGAGGGAGAAGGGTGTCACATATTTTTATATGAATGTACATTTCATCAATTACACATTTCCTTACTTGCTGATAAAAGAACATATTTCTGACTGGTTGGATTATAAAAATGGAAAAGGGCAGAGATCTTTCACCCATTGAAATAAAAGTTTATTTTTATACTGGCACAAAAAGCTCTGACCCATAGACTATATCCAGTAAATACTTACTTTCATAAACCAAAAATCAAAATGGGTCATCGTCTAGCCCTTGATACCATTGTCAAAGCCTTATTTACCACTCATTCAAAGTTTCAACCCGCCCAATTTTATGATCACAACCATTCAATTTTAGGTTGATGTTATTTTCTTTTTTTTTTTTTGAGATCTCACTTTTCATACATACAAAATCTCCTACCTATCTTATTTCACTGTAATCCTTTCTTCTGCATTCCAAATTGACAAATATTCCTAGTCATAGTAAGCTGTTTTGAATAGATTATTGCATCTGGAGCCGACTAATACACTTAATTATACCAGTTCACTACTTTTTTTTATTTTGAAAACTTCAAAAAATTAGAAACTCTCAAATTTAGAAAACTTGTCATGGGCCAAATGAAATTAGTGTGAGAGTCTGGTACCAGCCTTTGATTTGAAGGTTGTCCACTCTTGCTCTATACATTCTAAATGATAGGTGCAGATAGAAACCAAAGGCTGAATTACCCAAATTCTCAAATCAGTGGCACTGTGTATAATAACAATCATATCTTTAATATTTTCTAGTGTTTTCACAATTAGAACACACTGGTTCTGTATAAACCTAAGTAATATATTAGCACAGATCTGTGATTGATCCCCACTAATATTGCAAAATATCAGTAATAAAGCAAAAAATGATATCTGGTTTTAGGACAAACGAGATAAATTGTGATACATTTTAAAGAGACTGCCTCATGTAAGTACAAAATGAGAATCAAATGGAAAACTCATATATAATTATACTGAAAAATAAATATTATACAATAATTAGAAGATAAATTTGACAAGACACCTTCAAATTTGTTTTTCATTAACTTGCATCTAGTTTATATTCAGTGTGATTACTTTAGTTTTGTATACATAGAACTATATAAGTATATATGTATATACACATATATGTGCAGAAATTATTTATACTATATTGATATATATATTTTGTTTCATAATACTCAACTATAAAGCATTAGCAAGGTCATTTTTTTTTTTTTTGCTTTTTGGAGGGCAATTGGAGTTAAGTAACTTGCCCAAGGTCACACGGCTAGGTTTTTGTTTGTGTGTGCATTAAGTGTCTGAGGCTGGATCCAAACTCAGGTCCTTCTGACTCCAGGGCCAACTCTCCACTCACTGCGCCACCTAGCTGCCCCCTAGCAAGGTCATTAAGGCAGAAGAGAATAAGAATTTAATACTGTGTTACTTAAAATATAAAAAAATTATTTTGAGAGATTTATAGAATATATTGCAGTTGAAGAGTTAAAACAGGGAAAAGAGGTTGCTAGTGATCTGTCTTGAGAAAAGGAAATTACATTCATTAACCTCCTATATTTAGATTAGAGTTTTTGTTTTGAAGTAACTATTGTATTCACTGTTTTTTTTTTCCTCAAATGAGGCTAGAGATAATTTTAGCTTTAATGTTAATTTGTCTATTTCTCTTGTATCTATGAAGTTTAAAATCACATCTTTCAACTGTGGGGTGGAGAAAGAAAGCTTCTTATAACCATATCATAGAAATACTTCTTTTAGTTGTTTATATAAGTAGAATATTCTAAATATATCTTTTTAAAAAAATAGTATTAAACATATATACCACTTTCCAATATAAGACAGTTTGGTTTCATTACCATAAAGCACATTTAAAGCATACACAGAGGTACCTAATATTATTGTTTATTTTATATGTTCACATTTCCCATTGTCTATTAATCTCTGACTGAAAATTCAGGATATGTATCTATATTTACATAGGATCTATGAAGGAGTTAGCCAGCTAGCTGGATAGACAGACAGACAGACAGAGACAGACAGACAGACAGATAGATAGATAGATAGATAGATAGATAGATAGATAGATAGATAGAAAGATATGGAGAGGCAATATGACATAGTGGATAGAAAGCTGAGCTAGAATTCAGAATGCCTGAGTTTAAGTCTTGCCTCTCCTACAGATTTTCTGTGTGCCACTGAATAAATTATTTAACCTCTTAGCATTATAGGCATCTCTTTAAAACTATACATTGTAGCAAAGCTATGGATTTGCTTTGGTAGAAGGACTTTTTTTTTTCATTCAGGGGTTCAACCATAATAAATTAAATCACAAATCCAGTAGTCCCTGACTTTGTATCTATGTTTGTATCTGCCGATGTGAAAAACCTAATTAAAACTAACTACTATAATGCTTTCAGTAATGACTCATTATATTTCTCTACTCCTATCAATAATGTATAAAAGACATATTTTCTTCTCAGAATTTTGCATCTTCAACTACCTCATTCTGAGGAATTTAAATTAATTACCTTACTTGGTACTGACTATATACTTGGAAACTTAGATTTGTATAGAAATAATGATTGATATTTTTTCATCCCCATAAATATATTTTATTTGTGTGTTTTAGAAACCTATTACTCCTTACCTCTGTATGGAATGTAAACTATCACTCATATTTAGAATCTCAGAGGAGAAATCCAGATGTGCCTCCAAAATTCCATTACACTATCACTAAGAGATAGACCTCCTTTGAAGGATTCTTATTTGTGTCAATGGCTCCTATCCTCTAAGTGTGACTTGTTTTATGTTTTGTTTGGTTTTTTGGTTTGTTTTTGCTTTTAACTTTGAAATCAGATGAGAAATGCTTCTTTTATGTCCCCAAATAAAACTTTATAAATAATTATTCTTCTGGACCTCAAAGGCATCATACACATGGCATCAGAAATTAGCCCTTTCCTGTGTTAGATAGCTTTTAATAAATAGTGCAAAATCTCAGTTTCATATTTTAATTCTTATTCCCCACAATCGATTACTATTATGAAAGATACCCAAAGCATAGATCTAGAAGTGAAAGTAGCAGATAAAACCCTGTTTCCTACCAGTTACCATCCTGGTGGTGAACCTACCACTTCTGATAGATTTTGAACATGAGACTTTTCCTATACTGGGGATGCTGGGAAATCATTGTTGGACCTGCCAAATGACCACCCTTATCTGAGAAATTACCATATATCTAAAATTGACCTAACTGGGACCAAATTCAGAGGCCCACATCACTCAATACTACTCTTCAGTCATGTGTAAAGAAGTGTCTTTAATAAATCTCTTTTGAACCCTTAAGTCTCATGTGCTGGCATCTCTGTATCAGTGTTGCTTGGACTAAAGGTTAAAATATAATCATTAATTTGTAAAGGCATTTGTTGCCAAATGAAAGAAAAGGAAAAAAAGAAATGGATAGAATTTATTAGCTTCCTCTCATTTTAAAATTCCTCAAACTTATAAAGACCTTGTTACAATTGTGACTAGTGACTCTCTAGCCTAGTAACACTCTCTCCATCCCCCCTCTTACATACACATATGTATATATTTATGTGTATATATGCACATAATAAATGTAAAATATGCATAGAAATCTATAATTAAAAAAGTATTTTCAATCATTCTCTTTTACACACACAAGACAGCATGAATATATTCTAACTAGTGCCATGTCTAGCTTTGCTGAGAAATATTCTATTTTGTTGACCTTTGAATATAAACTCCATAATGACAAAATTCACCCTCTTAATGGTCATATGCAACAAATATTTTAATCATCATGAGTAAATTCATTAGTCAACTGAGTTAAATCACCAGTCAAATTTAGATGAGAAACCAATCACAATGTTTACTAAATTAACTGGGCATTTCAATCACAACAGTGGAGCACATTCTGTGTTTAGGTATACCTGTTATTGAGAGGTGTTTCCACAAAATATATTTTTAAAAAATCTATCTAGTGCCAGTGAAGGAAGACTTTCAGGTAAATTGGTTCATTGTGTATAATGAAGATAGCTGAAACAGTCATTTAAATCCAGGTGTAAAGGGAAAATTCAGGAGAGACATGTAAGGAGGTTTATTTCCTCTCCATGCCCCAGAGGGTTCATTGCCAGTATAAGAGAATTGTGTTTATTCTCTCATAACACAATTGGAGGGTATCTCAACAGAGAAGATGGTACAGATATTACCCTTAGGCTTGGTTCTTCCCATCTATTCTAAGTATGTAAGCGATTAATTTAAATACCAGATAGTTTGGCATCTGTATCAATTTTCTGTTAAACTAAATAACTATTTTCTTTCTCTTTAAACCATCCAATCAGTCGGCATTATTCTGATCCTCCCAACTAGAATCATAGCACTTAGAACTACAAATTAATTACAGCAACAGCAGGTTGTGGGAAGGTTCCAGATTTGAAACCCTGGTGGTTTATTTCACTTTGTTTTTGTTTGTTTGTTTTTCAGGTGTTCCACCAATAATGAAAACTTCTTATCAAGCATTGATCTCTACAATGACTTTTATATGCACTCACAGAATTATTGCCTTTAGGGGTAACAGCTTTGAAGAAAAATAAGCATCTTAAATATCTTGAAAACTCTCTTAAATGACAGATTACTAACATATTGAATCAAATCATTTTCAAGAGAGCATACTATTTGAGGCAGCATGAATTTCAGTGCAAACAAAGAATACAGGATAGAGAATTCAACTAGGAAGGCCCAGAATCTGTGCCATCTTCTTTTGTTAGTATTTTATCCACAGAATCTTGGACAAAGAGTTTTATTTATTTTATTTTCATATATAATATAATAATTATGTGTAATATAATTATATACTATTTAGAGTTATATATTCATTTATTTATTTTTTCTTATTTTTTTAAAGTTTTCCTTAACAGTAATAAAACAATGCTATTTGTACTACATAACTTACAGGATTTAATAAGGAAAATTATTTTACAACTGTAAAGCACTATATAAGTGACCTTTTGATAGGATGATTATGTTTTCTATTATTAGAAACAATACACACCTGATTATCTATGGTCATGTGTTTATAATTAAGTATGCCAAAGTAGTGCCTTCTTTGTTTTTCAGATCATAAATATGACAGTACACTGTACATTGTATCTTGAGGCATTATATGTGCTGTCAGATGAAAAGAATTCAGTCCTGTATAGTGCAGTTTTATTTTCATATTGATTTATGCTTGAAGTATTATATGTTAGTACATGTAGATATTACTGTATGCATAAATTCCAGTCTCTTAACTTCTTCTAAAGTTCTTGCCTTGACAGCAGTTCAACAGTGCATTCTTTTTCATGCTCCAGATCAAAGTGATGATTTTGTGGGAGAGATTTGGAGACAGCTCCAGAATCCTCTGGATTTCAGATCCAGTGTGGTGACCAATACACTATCAAACTTTTATGCCTCTCCAACTTTTATGATGTCATGCTATCTGGAAATGTTCCCCCTACTCCCTCATTTCTTCCTATAAAAATTCTAGCCATCTTTCTGGGTCCATATAAAAAACTACTCTATCATTCTTTGTCTCATCTTTTTTACCCCTTTTGCCTTTGCAATAGCTTCATTATATAAAACCACATCTAGATTGTTAACTCTGTCCACCAATGGTAAGCAGCAAAGATTTTGTCAAAACCTTTTCATATTCAAACTTGTGTGTTTTTGTTAAGGGCAAGTAATAGTTAAATCCAATAGTCACTTATAATTTTTAAAAAAGCTGTTCTATCAGAATTTGTCTAAGTAGACATAGGGAATATTCAAGGGATTAGTAATAGGGAACAGCATTCCTGTGCCTGGCATGTCAGATCGACTGACTGACTTACTGGATAACTAAACATTCAAATGTCTTGATCAAATGATACTTATAATAATTGGCATTTATAGAATTCCCTAAAGTTTTCAAAATACTTTACATAACATTATTTCATTTTAACCTTATAGCAACCTTTGGAGGTATATTCTATGATTTTCTTCCCTTTACTGCTGAGGGAATTAATAGAGATTGTTAATTATCTCTGGGCATATGGCTAGGCAACATTACAAAAATGGTTTGAACTCATGCCTTTTTCACAACAAGTCCAGCATTCTACCCATTATAGATTATGATCCAAAAGTCTGAAAAAAGGATGTGTTAAAAGGCCACATAAGCAGGATTGGAAAATGTGTGCTTTTTGATTGAGACCAAAGCATTTCATAAAAGAGCCTAAATGTAATGTCAATTTGATTGATGAATATTCTACTATAAATCTGAGTGCATTATCAAAAAAGAGAGAGACTATAAGAGCAAATATAAAGCATCAATGTCTAAATGCAAAGACTTTGAAAGTAAAGAAAAAAATATGTTAGACCATTTCCAGTAGCAAATTTCAAAAACTAGCAGAATTAGCTGCTCCTTAAATTGAATATGTACATGTGTTTCTGCTTGAGGCAGCCCAATTTGTATTAATATTGAAAACATTGTTCATTCCCATTGTCTTGCAAGGATCAAAGCAAGTGTTCAGGTTTAAGAAGAATGATGTTGCTGAGATCAGAGGAGCTGTGACTCATATAGAATCTATCTCATCATTATCAGCATCTAACTAGGTTTCTGTCCCAATTTTCATCCCTCCAGTGGTGGCAGTATTTCTTTTAGCTTTACTTATTCACTTCACACAACTGAAAATACAGCCAACATGTTTCTTCATCTAATATTTGATTCTGTTCTTAATCTCAGGTGCCTTTGCTTATATTGTGATTAATCCTTAAATGAAGGAATCAAATTGAATTTGTTAGTTTCCTATTTAATTAAGTCTTTCAAAAGATATGTAGCAGTAGTGATAAGAGAACCCTTATTTGATTTGTATTATTGAAGAATGTCTCACAAAGCAAGGCATGTGCCATGGCCCCCTTCCTGAGGTACATTAGCTTTGCTGAAAGGATATAGTGGTCTATTACCATATTGCCCCTTTGTATGGTCTCCTACAATTATCTATGAGAGTGTGTGAGGGGTGGTATGGGGAGAGAGAGGAACCACGTCTGAAGAATTTTGCTTCTCTGTGATCTATAAGCATGATTTAAAGGAAATGGCTTACTCCTTTTGAGAACTTCCTTTTCATACACTTTTCCTCAGATTTCCAGTAAAGCAGTAGGATGAAGTGTTTCTCCCCACCCAGTCACAAGGCAACTTTCAGCAGAAGCATATGGGAGTGGAAGAGATGTGATTTCACTGGGAATCCTGAAACAAAAGTCCCTAGATCTCCCAAGTTCTGGCTATTTTCTTTTTCTCTCTTACTATTTCCTTTTCTAAGGAGAAAAATCAACACCTAGAAATCCTAAGATTGCTATATATTTCCAGCTATGAAGTTTTTACAATGTATGCCAAAGCTTCATGAGTTTTGAATTCTGGCTCCAACTACCCAAAGTGATAAAATTTCTATACCAATACACTTATGAGGAAGAAGAACAAGATTGATCACAGGGTCAACATGTTGAAGGACATAAGTCATGTAAGGAAGCTGGATATCTGAATCTTCAAAGCTTTCCATGGTAATTGCTATGAGTTCCTCAGATAGTGCAAGTCCCAGGTGAATGGTAATTATCTTTAATAACAGTTCCATAATGGGTCTTTACATGTGTTTACATATTACATTACTACATGTGTAATGGCTTGAGTGGTTTTTTTCTTTCCTATTTATTCTTTTTTGTCTTTTTATACCTTATACAGAAATTTTATACCTTAGCAGAAACTTTAAAAAGTTGTCTTGTGCCTGATGGCATTATTATGAAATGATTATCTTTTGAGAGTTAACTTTACTACTCACATTTAGAGGGACCATATACATGACCTAAATAAAACTTTGTTTTAAATATTTTTCTTGAAATTGTCAGGTAGGGAAATTAAGAAGTCAAAGAGAATCTCATGCCTTGGGAGTTAAATATTCAGAATCAAATCTAGTCTATGTGAACCTTGTGAGGTGTACTTGGGCCATTTGGTACATATTTCAATTCCATGAATCCAAAGTCTAAGACTGCCTTACTTCTAGATTAGAAGTTCATTGTGCACTGCACTGAAAAGAACTTTAGGTTTCACCTCTATGAGGAATGTATGAAAAAGCACCCTTTTTCAGATAAGACCAGCAACCATTCTTAGTTTATAGGGAGTTGGCCAGGGTACTGAGAGATTGTTTCTTGATAAATATTTCAAATCAGCATGGCTAAGAGATGGAAATTGGCCTCAGATTTTCCTTGTTTCCAAGATTAGCTCTCTAATTGCTCTAAGTTGTCTCCTCTGATAATCTGTAAGGCAAATTCATATCATATATCATAGGAAATTGTTAGTTGGTGAATGTTCTGCTATAGACCAACATATTGCAGGTACTTAGTGAATATAATATAAAACAGGGCAGCAGGGATTCACCACAACATCACAGGGACTTTAAACCTGAAACCATATTTTCTAAAGTGCTTTGTCCTAGAATGGGTGATAGATGATTACAAAGGATCACAGGAAAGAGCTAGCAATGGGTAAATAATGTCAGGAAGGTATATCTTCAAGTCACACATCCAACAAAAGAAATATTCTTCTGTGGTTGGGTCAGATAGTTTGTACAGTATGATGCTGACACAAAACCATGTCTGAGAGGGAGAACAGGCTAAGGAAGAAATGTATGCATGAATATTTACATCATACATTACTTCAGTGGGAAAAATAAAGTAAATAAATTAAAACAGAAAAATAGACATAGAGACAGACAGGACAGACTAACAGATAAATAAGCAAACATTTCTAGGCCATTATGCTATGTTAGCTTTGGATTTCTATATCCCTGCAGATTAAAAAGTTAGTCAATTTTCAAAGATCTTGATTTATACTGCATAAGACATATTTATACTGTATAATTTATATATTATATATGAATATATATAGAATATTTATACTGCATATGGAAGTATAATCATTCAGACGATTTGGCTCACCATCAAGGTGAAGCAAATTTATTAATAGAAAACTCTTGCAAATGGCTTCTAAGGAATATAGGCACAGAGTCACACCATTCCCTTCTGGATTGAGGGGTCTCATACATTGAAATGAGAACACACCAGTCATGCTTTGATGTTAACCTTCACAATAAATCAACTAAATTTTTTTAATGTCCCATTCCCCTTTACAGAAGAGAAAAGGAAAATTCTTTTCCTAAACACAATTTCCATGTGGGGAATCTTTTAAAAAAACCATTAATTTAAAGTAACTATAGTTGGAGATACAAAACAATGTAGTAGTAAGAGAACTAGATTTGGTATCCAAAAGATATGGGTTCAAGTTCTTGATTAGTACTTTTGAATTATTTATTCAACCACATTATTATTTATGCATCTTTATAATAATTATTTATACAACTTTACATGAAGCATAGAATAAGGTATGTGTTGTAAGTCAAACCCAATGTCTTGGTTTGTTTTCCTTATCTGTACTTCTTTGTTAAAAGAGATATTTGTCTCAAATGGTGGAAACATTAGATTATTGGAGTTATTTTCAAACTTACACAAATCATTTATTTTACAAAAAGAAAACTTATAAAAGTGATCAGATGTGCCTAATTTACTCCTGTAGAATACATAAATTCCAGGGCATGATATCTGTATATGCTGTAATATTTCAATATCAAAGCATGTTGATCTATTGAAAAAGAAAATTATATAACAGCAACAACAACAATAATAATAAATAACTAGCATTTATATAGTATTTACAACCAGCCAGGCACTGTGTTAATGTTTTACTAGGTGGGGCAGTGGTTATGGCACTGGCTAGGGAGTCAGGAAGAGCAGCATTCAAATCCAGTCACAGACACATACTAGCTGTGAGACTCTAGAAAAATCACTGAATGCTGTTTGCCTCGTCTTTAGAATAAGTTGGAGAAGAAAGTAGAAAACTATTTCAGTATCTTTGCCAAGAAATCCACAAATGATGTCTCAAAGAGTCAGACATAACTGAAAAATGGCTAAACAATAAAAACCAACCTGCCAGACACCATGTTAAGCACTTTACAAATATCTCATTGGTTCTGAAAACAACCCTGGAAAGTAGGTGTTATTTTTATCCTCATTGTATAGTTGAGGAAACTAAGCCAAATAGGATAAATTACTTTCCCATGATCACATAACTAGTAATAATCTGAGGCCAATTTGAACTCAGGTATTCCTGATTTGAGGTCCAGTGCTCCCTCCAATCCACTTTGTCAGATAGTGAGATCTACACACTGACACAGACAGACAGACAGACAGACACACACACACACACACACACACACACACACATGCACACACATTATATATGGAAGTAAACATCCTAATGATATATGGTAACATAATCGAAGTTGTGTTTAGTTTTTTTATTATTATTTTATTTTTATTTTCTGGAAAGAATGACCATTTCTGGTTTAGGGTTAATCTTCAATAACAAAACTTTTTTTTTACTATTATCAAAAATAATTGAGCTTATGTAAATTAAAAGTTTTCTTGAGCCCTTTTCTGTGACATTTTTATAAGAAAGTTGGGAAGAGATGGCTTCTTTGTTTGTGAAGTTAGTTATGTTTTTGAAGATGATAACTTCCATAAAATTTTCACTCTGGTACTATAATATTGCTATAACATTGAATTCCAGAAGTGTTTACATTAATTCTGTTTTGTGCTTAAAATGGAGTTCCTAAGAAATCTTAATTCTTAGAAACCCATTTTTGTTTAAATGTGGAATTGAGGAGAAATTAAAAATAATATTCACAACAAAGAAAAACTACCTAGGAAATTATTATTATAATCAAACAGCAAAATGGAAGCAATACAAGTATTCCAAAATAAGCATTAGTTATCCCTAAAATTTCAGGTAATGTATGTTTTATTTACCTTTTCTTGCTCTTCTTTGGAAAAATCACTTTAGTTAGAGACTTTGAAATTGATCCTTGATTGTAAAAGAGAGATGTTAAGTGGTGTGGGCCAGGAAATATGTGCATTAATTTATAAAAATACCATTGAGGCAGATCCCAGCAGAAGAAATCACTGAGCCCTGTTTTTTACTTCTATAATTTCCCTAAAATGCATATCTTTGTGGAAATTTAATAAAAATAAATGTGTTATAATTGGGTTCAAACAATTAATTTTAAAAGTACAAGGAGGGTTAAAGCATGGTTAGATAGTAGTTTGGTGGGGGGGGGGGGGTGAGGGTTTTTTTGAACTCTAATTTCAGTAAAACATGGCATCCAAGAGAGTTAATACAAATATAAATTGCTTTGATATAGGCACAATATCCAGATCTAGGTAAATGACAAGCCTGCTTCACTCTGTAGAGGATTGTGTTTGGTACTGGTCATTAGAAAGGGCATCACTGTGCTACAGTTTCCACAGAAGGATAGCAAGGATGAAAAAAGGCTGTGAGTTCATGTCTTTTTTTATTGTTTGGTCATTCCAGTGTGGGCAACCTCCCATCTCCTTGATTGTTGTTCTGAGGATTGTGATCAAAGAATCATTGCCTGTGGAAATTACTTCCCAGTCAAAATACTCTTCTTGGGTCATGCCTCTCTATATATATTTTTTCCAACTCTTCCAGTATAAATCCTTGAAGGCAAAGACAGTGCTGTTTTTATATTGTTAGTGCTTAATATAATTTGGACCAAAAGTCCTAGAGCAAATTTCTACTATTAAAAGTTAGAATTATTCTAAGATTTAGGAAACATGCCCTACAGTATTTGTCACAGAGTATCACTTGATTTTTAAAAATCATTCATATATATAGCTATATAGCTACATATCCATATCCATCTATCTATCTATCCATCTATCTGTATGTATGTATAGAACTGGTAGATATAGATATGTTGAAATTTGGGGATATGTTTAGCCTGAAATGAATAAATAAATAAATAAATATAAATATATATAAAACTCTTGTCGCAGAATAACTGTATTCAGGTATTTCAAAGATTACCTCAGGGAAGAGGAAATTGTTTTGTTTGGACTCAGATATAAGAACTAGAAGAAACATTAGGAAGATGCAGCAAGACAAATTTAGGCTTAAAATAACAAGCAACTTTCTATCCATTAAAGCTATCCTAAAGTAGAATGGGCCACCTTGATAGGCAGTGGGTTGTCCTTTCAAACATAGGCAACAGGGAGTTCTTGTTAAGTTAAAAGCTAGACTAGATCCAAGTCTGAGTTTCTCTGATTCTGAAACTTTGTATGTAGTGACATCTAGGACACTGTAGACACTAAGTGAAATTTCTCTACTATATAAGCCTTTAGCTTGTATTATACCAGAGAAGTCACACTGAAAGCTTTCAGCTTTGATGCCAACTTGCAATTTGCAGATGAAAATTACTTTCTATACATTAAACAAGATGCATTGGGTTTCCAGTCAAAACTCTTAAGTTATTGACCATTTTTTAACCTAGTTCTCAATTTACTAAAGAAATATGGTGTATGATAGAGATCTCTTTGCGTCTGACTCTTTGAGCATATGCTTTCATATAAGGAACTATCACTTTTTCTCTCTCTTCTCCTCCCTAACTTATAAGTTCCATGAAGTTAAGAACCCTCTGTTATTTGAAGTTTTTCACTGTCATCTTACAAAATATTCAAAAGGTCTTAATAATTTGAAATTAAGGAGATGCCCATCAATTGGGGAATGGCTAAACAAGTTGTGGTATGTGAATGTAATGGAAGACTATTGTGCTATAAGAAAAAAGGAGCAAATGGACGTCATATTTACCTGGAGAGGCTTATACAAACTGATGCTGAGTGAGAAGAGAGGAACCAGGAGAAATTTATACTCGATTACAGACACAACTTATGTGTGATGACCAACTCTGATAAACTGGACTCTTCTCAGCAATGAAGGGTTATAAGTCAACTCCAAAAGACTCATGATGGAGAGAGATGTCTACATTCAGAGAAAGAATAAGAAAGAACAGAGTTGGAATGCAGATTGAAGCAAACTACTTGGTCTCTTTATTTTTCTCATTTGGTTTTGTTTCCTCTTTCCCATTGTTCATTCCTTCCATTACAATCCTTCTTTATAACCTGACTAATGTCTAATGTGAAAGTATTTGCAGTTCCTACATTTGATTGTATACTGCCATGGGGTGGGGAAGAAGGGAGGGGGAGAAAATTTGAAACTCAAGGAATTGTGGAATTGAATCTTGTAAACTAAAAGTAAATAAATTAATAGAGACAAAAAATTTTAAAACAAAACAAAACAAAACAAAAGATCATAATAAATGTTGCCTGAATGAATGAATAAATGATGGCTTCTTGACAGTATACTTTATAAGAATCCTTTGAAACAAACTGCTTAATCCTTATTAGATTCTTCTAACAATTTTCTTGTATCTGGTTTTTAAGCGAGTTTTGCAGCTTTAGGTGCAGTTATATATTTACTAAGGGCACAAAGTCAAATGGAAAGTTATGCTACTTTGGAAAATCTTTCAGGAGACTTTTCCATAATGATGACATGAGAAAACTGAAGGCTTTTCTACACCTTCTTCCTCTGAAGCACCTCCAAAATTTGTCACTTTTTATTGTGTCCTGCCCCAAATGGCAATTCCTGTTGACATGCAATTCATGTTATTGATTTTTCTCTTAGTTATATTTCAATGTGGGTTTACTCTAATATTTTTCACAATTCAGGATAATAATCTTTTCTCTTTGTATCACTTGTGTCTTTTCCAATTGACTGATAATCTGTCTTATGCCAGGCTACTCTTCCATTCAGAATATGATTCAGGTTGAACAGCTAAAGTGTTGGATTACAATCTAGACATAACAATCAAGAATGATTGAAATGATAAGTGATGATTGATCCTAAAACTCAAAGCCATGCACATTTTAAGCATATGGAAAAAAAGAGAAAAATAAGAAAAACATAATTGCTATTTTAAAATATTTTAAAGGACTATCATAAAGAAGAGGTATTCTCAGTAATTCCAGAAAGTTGAATTAAAACCAATAATTACAAGTAATAAGGAGGCAGCTCAATATAAATGAGAACCCTATAAAATATTTTAGAATGACCAATAACAGACCTTACAACACACTGTTTCTTATTCCTGGAGTTATTAAAATAGAGGCTGTATTAACCTGTCAAATGTTTTGTAGTAAATAGGAACAGTAGTCAAAGGGTTAGAATAGATGGCCTGTAAGCCCCTTTCTGAGTCTGAGATTTGTATTTCTATAAAAGGATTGAATATTCCCCATCAGACATATCTGTCTTGTTCCTCAAAATACTCACTAGTTCCAAAAGCACTAACTTTATTCTTTTCATTTTTCAATAGCACTTTGATGAATTCATTACATTCTATTTCTTTTTCTTTTCTTTTTGGAAGGGAGGAGGCAGGGCAATTGGGGTTAAATGACTTACCCAAGGTCACACAGCTAGGAAGTGTTAAGTGTCTGAGGCTGGATTTAAACTCAGGTCCTCCTGACTCCAAGGCCAGTGCTGTATTCAGTGTACTACCTAGCCTCCCCATCATCACATTCTACTTCATATCCATGATATGGATTGATTACATCAGGCTCCATCGCTTCACCCTCCACACCCAAATAATAGGCTTCAATCTTTATAGCTCTACTAGAGTATAGCATGGTTTATTACATGTTAATGATTTATAAATATTTGTTAAATTAATTAATAGATTTATAGTGTATTATATGTAATAGAGTTATAGTGATAACTATCAAAAGCAAATACTTTATACATTCATGTCTAAGAATCCACAAAGCATGACTATTTAGAATGCCATTGTTATATTTTGAATTCCATTGCTATAAATATTTTAAATTTATTGTCAATAGCTTAAGTACATTAGGTACTTTAAAACTTAGTACATAAATATAAAGTGGATTACCTGATACAGAGACTTGATATTGAGGTCTTTGAAATCTTTATAAGATGTCATGCAATATTTTTATATCAAATGGAAAAGAATATACAAACAAAATTTAAGAAAATGGAAGCAAAATATCCCAAATCCTTATAGGCTTTGTAATACAATATATTGACTCCTTCTATGCATCTGAACTTAAAAGTACTTGATTCATTTCTACTTTACTTACACTTTGGTTGTGGGTATGTAAATTTCCTCACTAGCTGATCAAATGCTATATCCAATAAATGTTGAATGGAACCAAATTGCATATTAGAAAACCTTAGGACATTTGGGTTGTGAAAATTTCTCTGCCTTACTGACCCTTTAGTATTTCAGATCCCATGATTTGGGTTATTTCACCTTAAACTGATAGATATGTCATCCTGTCTGTCATGTTAGGACCAAAAGAATTATGAGAAATTATTAATGAAACACATGAAGCTATTTTAAGGTAGCTAATAAAACACAGCCTGTATGCTAGTCTTGTTGAGATTTGCTACTGTATTTCTAATAAGTGTGTTTAAATTATATATATGTATACATATATGTATGTATATATGTATGTATGTGTATATATGTATGTATGTATGTATGTATACACACATATATAAGAAAAAGCCCAAGAGAGGAAGAATCAGAACTCCTTGGGATAAGCTTTGTGGAGTCAGAAGCTGCTGCTGCCAAGGAGGCTAAAGAGGAAAGGCCCAGGCTGGAGAGAATGATTTTGATTTTGGGAAACTGGGTGAAGTGATTTTGATTCTGTGAAGTAGCTGGAGCTTTTGCTGGGGAGCTACCACATTCTCCTGGGGGCTGCCAAAGACTGAGGAAGCATGACTGTGATACTGGTACTTTGTATGTATCTGTATGAAGCCTTGACTTCCTGGGAACAGGACTGTGAAGGATTTAAAGTGGAAGGTACACTGTGAACTTCAGCATGGAACAGGAACTGCACAGAAAGCTGGACAACAAACTGGGAGCTGTCTGCCTTTGAACTCAGGTGACAGTTTGGTAAATCCCCAGGTAGGAGCTGGGACCATGGAAGGGGATCCAGGGAATCTGAGAGACTACTTTGAGTCAAGCTGAAAGAAGACTTTACTTGGATACTGTATACTCCCTGAGAAGATTGTAACTTAAAATAACTGAGGGGTGGATGGCCTGTGGATTTTACACTACTCCTTAAGAGAGTGCTGAGTAGTGACTGATATTGTAACTTAATGTGCCCCATGATTGGAGAACTTTGATTTTTGTATTTTGTGACCCTTAAGGAGGCAATCCTCCTTAAGGATGATTGAATGATAGAGTTGATTGAATGATTGAGTCACTAAGTGATTGACTGACTAAATTATTAGACTTTGTTCAAAATTGTGTGACCACTGTGGTGAAAATTATGTGGCTCTTCTCCATGATAAGTTGTCCCTAATGCTGTATTTTGATTATCTGTGATCATTTATAACATTGTGAATGCTGTACCTTGGTTTACTGTGAATGTTTTGCTCAGATTTGTTATAGAATAAATAGAGTGTCACTATACTATGTAATCAGAATCTTGAAAAGCTCTTCATAGCAGTATTCTTTTGTAAACCTGCTTGTGCTTAGCTTTACAATTTCTTAATATTTTCTTTGAGATGAAGATTTGTCACTAAAATTATAAGTACATATCAGTTACTATAAATGAGGTTTTCTTTGAAGTGGCTGTATGTATTTAAATTTAGATAATATACATTTATCATTACATGAAATACACTAAGTGATTTCAGTGAAATGGAAATATGTAAACAAGATCACTTTCTAATATTCAACATTGCACTAATCAGGACCTAATTGTATTTCTCTTCCTCTTCATGTTATTTTCTTCTATGTTACTGTAGTCATTATATTTATTTTCCTAGTTCTATTTCAGCCTGAATCAGTTCATACAAATCTTGGTATATGTTTTACTGAATCTATAAATTTATTTGTCATGTTTTTGGTGCAATAATGTTCTGTTATATACATATACTGTAATTGGTTCAGCTACTCCCAGATCAATGCACATTTACTTTGTTACCATTGTTTTGCTGCCCCAGAAAATGATTGTCTAAATATTTTGACATATATGGAACACTGCTTTCTGATTTTGAGGACCTGAGGGCATATGCCCTGTATCAGAATTTCTGGGTCAAGGGAGATTATTGATTTTTTCTTGCATAATTCAAACATGTTTTCAAATGATTCCTAATGTATAAATTTATTCAGTAGGCTTATACATATTTCTCAGATAGAATTCTGCTTATGTAAGTTTATTGAATACTGATAAATGCACATAGATACAAACTCATTAAAACTTTCTTTTTAATTCTTAGGAAAAAAAGTATAAAACTTACAAAGAAAGCAAAATATGTATGCACATAGAAGTTTTGTTACTACATATATACGCATATATGTGTTTCCTAATTGCATATAAATTTTTAATATTAATTTTTTTCTGAAAATTTGAGCTCTAAATTTACTCCTTCCCTCCCACCTTTCTCCTTCCCATTGAGAGGACAAAGAATATAATATTGATTATACATGTGAAGTGATGCAAACATTTCCACATCATCCATATTTCAAAAGAAAAGACATGCAAACAAAAATAAGAAAATTGAATAATCTTCAAGTTTCTTCTTCTTCTTCTTCTTCTTCTTCTTCTTCTTCTTCTTCTTCTTCTTCTTCTTCTTCTTCTTCTTCTCCTTCTTCTTCTTCTTCTCTTCCTCCTCCTCTTTCTCCTCCTCCTTCTCTCTTTCTCTCTCTCTCTCTCTTTCCACACACACAACCACATGTGAGTATATAGATATAGATATACACACATACATACATAGATATGATATTTTACATTTTTAACCAATTCAGATGAAGGGGAACATTTCAAGCAGTCCCCAAAACCAATTTCCCCTTCATTGTAAAAGGTTTTCCTTGCATGCCTCTTTTATACATGTTAATTTTTCCCATTCTTCCTCTCCATTCCCCCTTCTTCCAAGATAGTCCTTTTTCTCAATTGTCTGTTCTTTTTTTACATCATCCCTAAACAATAAACTCACTCCTTCGCCCTCTGTCTAAATAGAATTCTTCTAAAACCCTGATTATGTTTTAGTAGTTACATGTATCATTTACCATATAGAAATATTAACAGTTTAACCTAATCAAAAACCTTACGATTTCTTTTTCATGTTTACCTTTTAATGCTCCTCTTGGATCTTATATTTGAAAGGCAAGTTTTCTTCAGCTCTGATCTTGTCATAAGGAATGCCTGAAATTCCTTTATCTCATTAGATATACATTTTCCCCAAAAGGATTATGCTCAGTTTTGCTGGGTAAGTTATTTTTGGTTGAAATCCTAGCTTTTTTGTCTTCTGGAATATCATATCCCAAGCCCTCTGCTCATTTACTGTAATCACAACTTTGACTCAATGATATTTGAATGATTTTTTTTTTTCTGGCTGCCTGAAGTATTTTGACTTTTACCAAGAAGCTACATAATTTGACTATAACCTTCCTAAGAATTTTCATTTTGAAATATATTTTAGGTGATGACCAGTGCATTCTTTTTCAGTTTTTATTTTGTCTCCTGATTCTAAGAATTTATTGAAATATAATATATCTTGGCTCTATCTTTGATCACAGCTTTCAGATAGTTCAAGAATTTTAATTTATTGCTCTTCCATCTATTTCTAGGTCAGTTGCTATTCTGATGTGATACTTAAAATTTTCTTCCTGTGTCCTGTGCTAGCACCACATTCTCTCTTTTTGAACAGCTTCCAGGTCCCCTTACTGTCTTTGGCTTGAGACATCCTGAATCTCCTGCTGCATCTGTTGCCACCACATGGTCCCATCACCAGTGTTTCATCAATATGAGTTTGGGACAGCTTCCCCTTCCCCACCATTTCACAGATCTCTTCTTTGACCTCCTAAATTGTCTTGGACAACCTGATTGTTGGTTCTGTCATTTCAGAATTCAATTTGAGAAATTATTTTAAAATTGTTTGAGGTAGTGAATGTATGGAGATTTCAGTGGAATAATTCCTCCACTACCCCCATCTTGGCTATGACCATGAAAGTGTTTGCTGCTACCTTGCTATATACATATGTAACAATAAAAATAAACTATATGGATGAGAAACACACAATCCCATATAATTCTTTGGTAATTTTTATACAGAAATATTCATGTTTGCTTTTAATTACCAAGGCTACAGGAAAAAAGAATATTTATTTTAAATATGAATACTTGGATTAACTTACATTAGCACCAACATAATTATAATTTTCCAATTATCCTTTTGACATTCCTCTTTCTACTTTTTCATCTTTGCTAATTTTTTGGAAATGTGGTAAAGCGATAGAGTTATATTATTTGCGTTTTCTTATTAGAAATAATTGGAACGGGGGCGGCTAGGTGGCGCAGTGAATAGAGCGCCGGCCCTGGAATCAGAAGGACCTGAGTTCGGAGCTGGCTTCCGACACTTAATCCATACAAAACAAAAACCTAGCCGTGTAACCTTGGGCAAGTTACTTAACCCCAATTGCCCTAAAGGGGCGGCTAGGTGGCGCAGTGAGTAAGAGCGCCGGCCTCGGAGTTGGGATGACCCGAGATCAGATCCGGCCTCAGAAAATGAGCACCCACGCATAAATAATGACTAGCCGTGTAACCTTGAGCAAGTTACTTAACCCCAATTGCTTTAAAAAAAAAAGAAAAAGAAATAATTGGAACAATTTTTCAAATATTTGTTGATACTATGCATTTCTTCATTTCAAACTATTCATATACATTAGCTATTTATTTATAGGAAAACAATTTTTTTACTTGAATCTCCTGCTGACATTCACTGTCAGTATATTAGAATTTTTGAGGCAAAAATATCCTTTAATTTTTATATATGTAATTTAATTCAATTCACCAAAGATTTATTAAGATTCTAATACCTGGCAGACATTTTGCTAGTCAGTAGGCATACAAAGGCAAAAATAAGGCAATGCTTAAAGGAGTTTTGTCCTAGTTGGAAGACAGAACACATTCATAGATAAGAAAATATGGAATACACAAAAAGACATTTTTGAGGCAGGGGAGAGCACTGATAACTTGAAGTGAAGGATTCAGGAAATGCCTCAGGTAGAAGCTCAGCCTGAGCTGAGTACTGAAGGGGATATAAATTCCAAGACATAAAGAATAAGAACATGTAGTGGAAAAAATTTGTGTGAGGTCACAAACCTAGAAGATGAAATAATGCCAATGGACCATGGCGAGTAGACCATGTTGGCTAAGTGACATCAACTAAATCTGGAAAAACAGGCAAGAGCCAATTATGAAGGACTATAAATGACAAATGTAGCATTTTGTATTTTATATTGGAAACAATAAGCGGCCAGTGAATTTCTTTAAAAGCAGAATATTTCAATGACTCACACAGAACAACCTATTATTTTCTATGTGATGTTCCACAAGTATGAAATATGGGAATAAAAGGGGGGAAAGAACTATTTTATTTTATTGTTTGCTGTACTTCAGTATTGGTCGTGGGACATTTGAATGTAATTCAGAGCAGTAGGAAAACCTTAGACAGTTATGAGGATACTTCAAGCAAGTGGGGAAAAAAAAAACCTTGGTCTGACATGCCAAAGCAAAGGTGCATGTTGAAAATATCATAAAGGCAGAAAACTTTTAACATCTGGAAATGCTATATAGATATTTGAGATGTCACACATTGAAAATTGATTTAAAGCATGGGTATAAGGCATCAAAAATGCTTGGTGCTAACCCCATAGATGATAAAGTAGTCCTTGAATAGCACTTAATTTACTCTCAATCAATGATTTGAATTAAGTAGAATACTTTGAGTGAGTATATACTATGACCTTACCTACACCTAGTCATGAGTTCACCTTAGGAAACGTCTTACAAATCACTTCAGGGCATGTTTTCTACTCCAAAATACATGCAAAGATTTCTCAAATATTAATTTTTTTGTCCTAACTTGTCATAATGAGTCAAGCAATACTTTTTACTGAGGAAAACTTTCAAAAATAATTGGAAATTTTCCAGTTTGGAATTATTCAAGGAAGATTGGACTAGCATCTCTTTTTTCCTGAATTAAAATTAAAATTTTAAAAAGTTCAACTTCATTTAATATTAATTACAAAAACTATGTATTAAGCAATAACTATGTGTGGTGCACCATCTTTAGTCACTTTAGTTGGTGAGTCACTTTAGTCATTTCCATCTCTTTTTTGAGTCTATTTTGGGTTTTCTTGGTAAAAATATGAGAGTGGTTTTCCATTTCCTTCTCCAGATGATTTTACAGATGAGGAATTGAAGCAAACTGGCTTAATTATCTTGCCCAAGGTCACAAAGATAATAAGGGTCTGAGGCAAAATTTGAACTCAGATCTTCCTGATTCCTGGCTCAATACTCTATTCGCTGGGCCACCTAGCTGCCCCTGTTACATACCTACTGTTTAGAGTGCAGTATACTACATATCTATAGGTATATAGAGATGTATGACACTATTTTTGTCCTTAAGTAGCATAAAATCTAATTGGGGGATAGAAGATATAGAACACAGTAGGTGTTTAATGGGTGTTTATTGACTGACTATTGGGTACTCAGTGGGCATCAGTGATATGATGATTATCACATTTTGAATTAAAGGAAATTCAGAAGAAGGAAAGATCAGTTTTGACTGGAGTGACAATGGAGGAAATAGGATTTGAACTTAGTTGGAACATTAGCAAAAATTTCCATAAGGAGAAATAATTGGATGATTTTTAGGGTAACATTTTCCAAGAAAGCAGAATGGCATTGAAAGATAGAATATGTTTTGGGAAAGGTGAGTAGTTGTTTGGCTGAATTATAGAGTTTTTATATGGGAATACTGGAAGATGAAGCTCAAAAAGTAAGTTTAGTGGAATCTGCCAAGGTCTTTGAATACCCAGCTGAGGGATTTAGCCACTATTTCATAAGCCACGAGTAAGATTTAATAGACAAATATTTTTGAACAAGGAAAGATCAGTTAAAAAGTAGGAAAATTAATTCATTTTGAGTAAAATGAAATAAAAAAAAACAGGCAGATCATTTAAAATGTTTTCGAAATTGTTTGGGATTAATTAATATAAGAGGGCTATGTAAATGCCCAGATCACCAAAGTTGGAGGAATGTATTTCTGGGATAATACATTCTTCATTCCATTACCAGGTTGCTAGAAATAACTACTATTCACTGGTTATGTAGATGGAAAAATTTTGTGTATATAAAACCATCAATTTGTGACAATCTCACTCTCTCATTTATCCATGGTGTCCAAGGGGGTAAAGGTTCTGTTCATCCAAAGCAAAGATGCCATTAACTGAGTAGAGTAGGGTCAAGGACTACCTCCTTCCAACTCCCTTATGGTGTGTGGCCCCCAAAAATGAGCTTGGAGTTTCAGTATGGTCTATTTCATTTGTCTTTTTTTTTTTTTCAGTTTTTGGCACAGGATTTGGAATCAAATTCAAGCTAGGGCAACCATGGAACCAAGACTTTAGGCTAGACATATTAAGCAGTGCAGCATGGAATCCTTAAGAAGCTGTGGTGTGCAGAATTAGAGCAAAAGTGGAACTTTGTACTGGGAATTTAATGAGACTATACTATATAGGAACTGTGTTAAACTGAAACTAATCCTTTTTCTCTCTCCATAGAATGAAGTAGTGCAAGGGGGATTATGATTTTGGAAGAGGTAATATTTGTATGTCTGTTCTTTAAATGTTTTTTGAAGTAAAGATTCTTTTATGAAAATTAATCTGATTTTAAGTGGTTGAATGCAAGTAGGAAGTCCTTAAAAATGGGGCAGTACCATGGGCAGTAGCTGGAGTCAATGGCAAAGGAACCAGTCAATCGAAAACCCTCTTACGGGTGCCGGATAACACAAAGGGAAAGGTGAAGTGAAGCACCTCTAGTCTTCAGACAGTAGAGACCAGAGTAATTATTATTACATTAAGATTACTCAGTGTGTGGGAATGGAAACTAGGGGCCTATGTGAATGGAGGAGCAAAGGAAGAGACATTGCAATGTAAGAATCAAAAGGACATGGTAAATGATTATTAATATAGGTAGATGGAGAGAGAAGAATAAAAAATACCAATGAGATTTAGAGTATGACAAATTATTGTGATAGAGGTAATTTTAGTGGAAATAGGGGAGTGAGTTTAATCCTTCAACAAGAAGCACAAAGGAATACAAACAGAAGTATGAAACATTTTTTTCCCTCAAGGAACTTATGTTATAGATCATTTATTTTGGGTGGAGAGGGGATTGAAACTTTGATTTCAGTTATCTTAATTTTGAAGTACTAGTAAGAATTTCAAATAGGCTTGCCAAATCGTCAGTTAGCAATATTGGAATGGAACTCATAAGCGAATCTGAAACTGATAAAAGATTTGGGAAGTTTATTAATATAGGCAATAGATGAATCACTGGAAGTAAATGGAATCACGCAGGGTATATATAAGAATGGCTAAGGAAAAAATTTTGGCAAATACATAAAATTATGAGGTGGGAGGTAAAAAGGAGACAGACAAGGAGAAAGTTTATTGAACATAAATGTTGATATATAAACAAGGATATAGTTCTGTCATGGAAGCTAAAATGAGAAGTTCCAAGGCTGGAGGTGGGTGATGGTTGATAATATCATATAATTTAAGGGAAGCCCTTTGTGCTAGACCTCTTGGATTGCTATATTTTCATGCTTTTGTTATGAACAAGTCAAAAATTATTTTGAATCTTACAATAGAAGCTTTAAATAATTTATATAACCTGGAGTTTCAGTTGTAGTGTTATAATAATTGCTGAATAGCCTAAAGTTAAATTTGCCATTTTTTGTGTAAGTTATGGCTTTCTACTCTTTACAAAAACCTACCTACTGTTCCAATTAGAAGACCTAAATTGCAGGCTTATATTACTTTCAAAGTCACAGAGAAACTTGCCTTTTCAGGTAGTTGTGAAAATTAACATCTTTAACTGATCAACTTTCTAGACAAACCAAGAATGAGCAGAGACAAAAAAAAAAATAGAACTGAAATGTATGCCTCATGGAAGAAGATAGGTACAGGAAAACTGGTAACCTATGTAAACTGAAAAATTTTTAAAGATATATTTTTCCCAATTATGTGATTTTTATTCTCTACAAGAGGCTCCCCACCTTGAAATATATTATTCCTCAGAGAGTTTGCTCAGTATGGGAATCCCTGAGCTTATCAATTTCATCTGTGAAAACACTAAAAGAGAATAACATAATTAGTTTCTTTTTACAAAGAGAAGGTAGGGGCATGTGGATAAAGTATAATCTTCTTTGCAGATATTTTAAAAGGGCACATATTTTCACCCAATGATGAAAGGGAAATTTTAGTCTACTTTCTATTAGAGAGGAAACAAACAGAGCCAACTAATAACTGTATCAAGGTTTCTTTTCTAGACTTGCATTTTTCTAGATACCTGTGATCTGGGAGGGGGGAAAAGGGAGGAAGAGAGAAAGAGAGAGAGAGAGAGAGAGAGAGAGAGAGAGAGAGAGAGAGAGAGAGAGAGAGAGAGAGAGAGAAGCAATTATGATCATATCACACCTGTTTGTGAAGAAACTACTCTACCAGAGTAGAATCAGTTTCCACAATACTCAGAGAGTGTGAGATTGAAATGGGGTGAAAAGCCCACTTGTCGGGTGAGGGCACTGTATTGCTTTCTTATGACTGTGGTCCCATGTCAAATAACAGTAGACTACCCAGCCAAGGCAGGATTCTCAGTATTGGCTATATGCCCAGGTCCACCACTTCTGTTCTATGGAAGGCTTCTAGGGGAGATTTTACATGGAAATGCAATCACTCTGAACAGTATGCCTTCACTGAATCATCTAGTGGTGTTTGTTCCTAAACTGCCTGAACTTCTCTGTGTCTTTGAGTGAAAAGATAATAACCAGAAAGGCAAATAAAAAGTATCTCCTATTTAAAGAAAGACTTAAAGGAGGAAAAAATATTGTTGGCAATATATTCATTTGCTGTGATGCATGGAGAGTAGATATTATGATAGTGTTTGATTATGACATTAGGGAAACAGATTGCTAAACTATTACCAAGAGACCTAAAGCAATGTCTGAGGATGATGTGGTACAGACAATTGAAAAGACTGGACCCAAACAGTATTCCCATAACAAAAAAAAAGAGAAGGTTATAGGGAACCAAGGTTAGGCTAGGTCAAATAGGTCAGAATAAGGCAAAGGGTCAGGAACCAAACCAAAATTAGAATAAAGAAAAGAAAATTCACAGTTAAAGGGGCCTTGTGGGGGTGGGGAGGGAATTGCCTTATATAAGATGTTTTTTTTTGCTCTTTTCATGATGTAGCAATAGCAAATTATGAAGGGATAGCAATAACTTTTGCTGTCTCAAGAATTCTAAAAAATTAGAGGCTCCTGGGTAATGTGTAAATAATATGGCTGAAACCACCATTTTAAGTGTAATAGCTAGTTGCCTTTGATGGCAAAGCATGTTCTGGGAGCTCTTATCTTCTCTATCTCCAATTTCTCCCATAGTTGACAAGATGACTATTGACCATTTTGAATGACAGAAAAGTTTAGTTCCCATGCCATCAGTTACTAAGGAAACTGGTTGTGTGAATACCTTTAATAAACCCTCAAAAAAAAGCTTTCATTTTATTACTGAAAGTAGCCTAGTTTTAAAAGTTAAAAGACTTTTTCTCCCCATAGGTTGTTTTCATTTAATGATTATTTGCCTCATGACTACCTTTTATCTACTGGCGATTGACTTCTTTTAAAATCTCACTGACCTGGACTTTTCAGAAAATAGGTGCCCAGAACACATTACTTTAGGAATGACTTACTAAAATATGTGGAGTATGCAAAGTAGACTAGGCCTTTGATAGCTCCAGTCTGCTTTTGAGTAGAACATAAACACATTTTTCCAAGATCACTCTTAGATATAAACCTTCCTTTTTTATTTTAAGTTGGTTTATACTTGAATTTAAATCAGCATGTAAATCCAGCACTTTCAAAAGCAATGGTAATTAGTTGTATGCCTGTTTTACATATCAGAATAACAAACATTGCTATTATAAGGAAAGAAAAAAAAGGCAGCTACCTGGCAGAGTAGACCAGGCCAGGAGTCATGAAGATTTGAGCTCAAATCCTGCCTCAGACACTTAATAGATGTGTGATGCCATGTAAGCACTTAACCTCTATTCATCCTACTTTCCTAAACTGTAAAATTGGAATAATAATAGCACCTATCTCAGAGGAATTATTATCTCAGATCAAGTGAGATAATAATTTTAAAGCACTTAGAATAGTGTTTGGCACATAGTAAGCTCTATTTAAATGTTGGAGTTATATATACATATACATATACATATACATATACATATACATATACATATACATATATATATACATATACATATACATATACATATGCATATACATATACATATACATATATATATATATATATATATATATATATATATATATATATATATATATATATATGTTTGTTTTTTTCTTTTGAGGGAAGGCAGGTGATAGGGTTAAGTGACTTGCCCAAGGTCACAGGACTAGGAAGTATTAAGTGTCAGAGGCTAGTTTGAACTCAGGTCCTCCTGACTCCAGGGACAGTGCTCCACTGAGCCACCTAACTGTCCCTATTTTTTTTTTTTTTTTGCTTTTTGGAGGGCAATTGGGATTAAGTAACTTGCCCAAGGTCACACAGCTAGGTTTTTGTTTGTGTGTGCTTTAACTGTCTGAGGCCGGATCTGAACTCAGGTCCTTCTAACTCCAGGGCTGGTGCTCTACTCACTTTGCCACCTAGCCACCCCTAACTGTCCCTATTTTATCATCATTATTCTATCCCTCTTCATTCCTAAAGATAGATACATACAAAGCCCAAAGCTCATGCACAGTAACACATTCTTTCTAAAGTATTTTAATAGGTTGAAACTACTTTAAAACATAACCTAAGATATCATTCATCTCTACATTGTTTGATTTTGCCTTGGTTTTTCTATATATTCATCAAATATAATAACTGAGACAATAAAATTGCTTCAGGAAATATGCAAACCACAAAATAAATACACAAAAATTCAAGAGCATATTCTATGTGGAAAAAATATATTAAATGATGGCATAATAGAAAAGAAACCCTCAGGCAAAATAACTACAGAATGCTTACAATATTTGATGATCAGTCTGCCAAATCATATAAATACTTATATTGATTCATTTACAAAGTACCCCTTAAATAAATTAAGAATAACTTAAAAAGCTTGAGGAATATTCAGTGCTAATGGATTGAATAAGCCAATATAATAAAAACGACAATACTACCAAAGTTAATTTACAATTTTAATGATAAATCTATTAAACCACCAAAGAGACACTTTAAAGAGATTAGCAAAATGACAATAAAGTTATTTTGTAGACTAAAAAAAATTTTTTTAAAAGCAATTGGGGTTAAGTAACTTGCTCAAGGTTACACAGCTAGTCACTGTTTATGTGTGGGTGCTCATTTTCTGAGGCCGGTTTCGATCATTGGGTCATCCCAACTCCAAGGCCAGCACTCTTACTCACTGCACCACCTAGCCACCCCTAAAAAAAAATTTTTTTTAAAGTTTGAAATAATGAACAAGGATGGAGGAATGAAGGGTGAATAGCACTTCTTTTTTGCAAAATATATTATAAAATAGCAGTCATCCAAACCATTTGTTTTTGGGTAAAAACCAAAATAAAATAGAGAAATATATCAGTAGAATAAAATAGTTACAGGAGACCATGGTACAATGGAACTCCATAGTCCAGAGTTTTGTTAACTAAAAAGCACAAAATATTTAGGAGTGAACTCCATATCTGACCAAAACATCTGGGGAAATTGGAAAACAGTGTGACAATATTAGGATACAACTAAAATCTTGTAATATATCTGGTGCTTATCATGAAGTCTGGCATATATGCAGTAGATGCTTAATAAATGTTTATTGCTTGATTGATATTTCAGAGTAATTTCAAAATGGATAAATGACAGTAATATTTAATATAGCTGCTGGTGATTTACTCTCCTTGAAGTCTGCTCCAGCTACTTGACATGAAATACATTTAAGAGCAATGGATACAAAATGTATTTCAAAAAACTATTAATTCATTTTAAACTAAAATACACAAGAAAAAAACCAAATAACTGTCATGTGCACAGCAGAACTTAAAAGAGAATTCAGGCATGGCTTTGGCTTCCACCTCCTCTAATATGTGTAAAAAATTACTCTAAACAAACTTTACAGCTACAGAAGCCACAAACTGACAGAGAGAAACAAATCTCCCCCTGAAGAAAGCCCTGCAGGTCGGCAGAAGGGTCCATTGCAGCTCACTGGAAGCTGAGCCCAGCTCCCAGTGAGCCTGTGGTTTTAGCCCCAGGGTGATCCCTACCAGAAGTAGCTGGAGCAGACTTCAAGGAGAGTAAATCACCAGCAGCTATAGTGGTTTCCAGACTTTTGAATCCACAAATGCTAAAGGCAAAGTAAAAGGTAAGTATGGAACTTTGTTCAAACAAAGGGAGAATGGTCTGGCCGCTAACCCCAGAAAGAGAAGTGGCAGAGGCATGGAGGCTGCAGCCGCTGCCATGTGGCTGCTTCTGGAGTTCCTGGCCTGCAGATTGTAGGGAGACTAAGTTACCATTCAGAAGGTACGAACTCTTGCTTTGACCTGCTTGGATCCATATCGAAGTCTTGGGTCGTGATTCTGAGGTGTGTGACCAGTGAGCCAGAACATGTTGGGGCTGTATAGAGGGTGCCCATCTAATAGCTCCAGCACCTGCAAAAACCTCAGCATTTTGGGACATAGCTCTCTCCATTTTGGAAGCAGAGTTCTACTATGGCAAAGAGCTCAAAAGTCAAGTAATTGGCTGCCAATATGAGCAAGCAACAGAAGCACAAACAGATGATAGAATCCTTTCTTGGAGACAAAAAGGATCAAGGTATGGGGCTAGAGGACAACAGTGAAGCCACAACTCCTGCATCAAAAGCCTACAAGAAAAATATGAACTGCTTATAGGCCATGGAGAAGCTCAAGGATTTTGAAAATCAAGTAAGAGAAGTAGAGGAAAAATTGAGAAGAGAAATAAGAATGATGCAAAAAAACATCATGAAAAGCAAGTCAATAGCCTGCTAAAGGAGACCCAGAAATACACTGAAGAAAATAACACTTTAAAAAAGGGTGCGGCTAGGTGGCACAGTGAGTAGAGCGTTGCCCCTGGAGTCAGAAGGACCTGAGTTCGCGTCTGGCCTCAGACACTTAACACACACACACACACACAAACAAACAAACAAAAAAACCCTAGCTGTGTGACCTTGGGCAAGTTACTTAACCCCAATTGCCCTCCAAAAAAAAAGCAAAAAAAAAAATAGACTAAGGCAAATAGCAAAAAAGGCCCAAAAAGCCAGTGAGGAAAAGAATAGTTTAAAAAGCCAAATTTGCAAAAATTCACTGAAGAGAAAAACTCCTTCAAAGTTAGATTGGATCAATTGAAAGCTAATGACTTTATGAGAAATCGAGATACTATGAATCAGATCCAAACAAATAAAATAAAATAGAAGGCAACTGGAAAAAACCACTGACCTGGAAAATAGATCCAAGAGAGATAATTTTAAAAAATTTAGGCTACCTGAGAGCCACAATCAAAAAAAGAGTCTAGACACCATTGTTACAGACATTATCAAGCAAAATTGCCATGATATTTTAGAACCAGAGGCCAAAATATAAATCGAAAGAATTCACCAATCACCTCTTGAAAAAGATCCCCAAAAGACAACTCCTAGGAATATTATAGCCAAATTCCAGAGGTCCCAGGTCAAGGAGAAAATAGTGCAAGAACTCAGGAATAAATAATTTGAATATTGTAGAAACACAATCAGGAAAACACAAGACGTAATAGCTTCTACATTAATGGATAAAAGGGCTTGGAATATGATATTTCAAAGGACAAAGGAACTAGTACTAAAACCAAGAATCACCTACCCACCAAAACTGAGTATAATGCTACAGGGAAAAATATGGTCACTCAGTGAAATAGAGGACTTTCAAGCATTTTTGATGAAAAAACCTGAGCTGAACAGAAAGTTTGACTTTCAAATACAAGAAGCAAGAGAAGCATGAGAGAGTAAATAGGAAAAAGAAACCATAAGGAATTTATCAAAAGTTAAACTATTTACATTCCTACATGGAAAAACAATCATTATAACTCATAAGACTTCTCAGTATGAGGATAGCTAAAGGGAATACACACACACATATATATGTATGTATACATATGTGTGTGTATAGGAGCAGGTGTGTGTATATAAATATATATGTGATTGTGAGCATTTGTATGTTCATGTATACATAGACAGGACACAGGATGAGTTGAATATGAAGGGATGATATCTAAAAAATGAAATGATGAGGTGAGAGAGGAATTTATTGGGAGAAGAATAAAGGGAGCAATAGATTAGAATAAATTACCTCATATAAAAGAGGCAAGAGAAAACTGTTGCAATGAAGGGGAAGAGCAGGAAGGTGAAAGGGAATGGGACAACCTGATTCTCATTGAATTTGGCCTGAGGAGGGAATAACATACACACTAAATTGGGTATCTTACCCTACAAGAAAATACAAGGGTTAGGGAAAACAAGGGGTAGGATGGAAGGGAGGGCAGATTGGGGGAGATAGTAGTTAGAAGCAACCATTTTTTGAAAAGGGATAGGATCAAAGGAGAAAATAGAATAAGTGGGGGGGAGGGGCGGGATAGGATGGAGGGAAATATATTTAGTCTTCCACAATATAACTACTATGGAAAAGATTTGGGTAACTACACATGTAAAATCTATATTGAATTGCTCATCTTCCCATTGGGTGTGAGTGAGGAGGGAAGAAGGGAAAAAATATGGAACTCAAAGTTTTAAAAACAAATGTTTAAGAGTTGTTTTTTAAATATGCTACTGGGAAATAAGATGTATAGCGACTGGGGTATAGAAGCCCATCTTGCCCTACTAGAAAGTTAGAAGGGGGTAAAAGGAGAGGATATAAGAGAAAACACATTGGGGGAAGGGGTATTCAGTAGGTTTGATATTTTGTGGTGGGGTGAAGGGAAAAGACAGGGAGAGAAAAAGTTGTAACTCAAAATCTTGTGGAAATGAAAGTAGAAAAATAAAATAAATAAATTAATTTTTTTTAAAAAGGAGAGAATTCAAAACATACAGCAATAAATTTATATTTCAAGAAAACCTATAAGCCATGTGACTCTAGGCAAGTCACTTTGCCCAATTGCCAATTGCCCTGCCCTCCCTCCTCCAAAAAGCAAAAAAAAAAAAAAGCCTATATAATAAGTACTACAAATTGTGTTCAGAGTGTTCCATCTTTACTTGCTTGTGAGTTTTCTTTTGTTCTCTGCTGTTCACCTTTTACTTTTTATTTTTCTCCCATCTTCCCCCTCCCCCAAGAAGGCTACATTTAAGCATTAATATATATGTATATATTTAAGTATGTATGCACATAAGTCTGTCTGTCTAGACAAACAGACTTATGTGCATATGTACACACACATATGCATACATGAATATACTTACATGCATAGACACATACTTAGATATCTATAAACACACTCATATCTAGATATATACATTTATATGCATCTTTATAAGACCATACTATATTTTCCTCCATTTCTCTGGGGATAGATAATAACTTCTTTCATATGTCCAATTCTTTAAATATTTTTCTAAGTTCACCAAATTATTTTCTATACCACAGCAATATCCAAAACTTATACTCTGTAGTTATTTTAACTAATTTAAAACAACTTTGATTAATATGGCTGACATATAGTGTAGTTTCTTTCTTTTTCTCTTTTGATTAAAACTATTTTAGTTTTAACTTTGTCTGAGGTCATGATTACTAGCCCAGATTTTTTTTTCCTAATAAATTTGACTCCTGATTTTTATTTTATGTTCATGTGTATCTTATTTCCTATCCCTCCTTTCTTTCTTCCTTCTCCCTTTCCAATAATCCCAACATTCTAAAAATTACTTGAAAAAAGTAGGTAATGAAAGAGTCCTACCAAATTCCTTTTATGACACAAAGGTTGTTTTGATGACAAAAATGGAGAGAGGAAAAGCAGAGAAATAAAACAATAGGACAAATTCCCTAATGTATATTGAAGTATTAAAAAAAAAAATAGTACAACAGTAGCAAAGACATTATAGCACTATATCAGAAAGATCATGCACTGTGACCAGATGGCATTTATGCTACAAAAGCAAGTCTGGTTCAATATGAGGAAAACTTTCAGCATAATTGATCATATCAATAAGAAATAAAATAAAGATTACATGATTATATTAATAGATGTGAGAAAAAGTCCTTGAAAAATACAATACCCATTCCTATTAAAAAAAAACAACACTAGAAAGCATAAGAAAAAATTAAACCTTTCTTAAAATAAGTGATATTTATCTAAACTTAAGAAGCTTTATCCATCATGAGGATAATCCAAAAGTCTTCACAATAAGATTACAGCTAAATCAATAATGTCCATTAGAACAACTTTTATTCAGTATTGTACTACAAATATCAGCAATTGCAATAAAAAAGGGAAAAATGAAGGAATAAGAATAGTCAACAAAGAAACACTCTTTACAGATGATATGATAGTATAAAAAGAGAACCCTAAGGGATCACCTAAAATGAATTGAAACAACAAATTTATCTGTTTAGTATAGTTTCAGCATATAAAATAAACCCCTAAATCATCATCAGCATTTTTATGTTTCCAACTAAACCCAGCAGGAAGATATAGGAAGAGAAATTCCACTTAAAATAACTGTAGATTATAAAAAGTACTTGAGTATCTACCTTCCAAGAAATTTCTAGGAATTATATAAATATGATTACAAAATAATTCACACACACACACACACACACACACACACACACACAAAGACAGATCTAAACAACTACAGTAATATTTATTGTCCATGGGTTGTCTGAGCCAGTATAATTAACATGATAATTCTACCTAAGTTAATTTACTTATTCAGTGTTATATAAATATAATTATCAAAGAATAATTTTCTGAAGAGAGAAGAAATGATGACCAAATTCATCTGTACAAATAATAATAAAGAATAAAAAGGGAATCAATAAAAATAATATGAAAGAAGGAAACATAACAGTACCAGATGTTGCACTATATTAGAAAACCATAATCATCAAAACAATCTGGTACTGGCTAAGAAAGAGAGTGGTTGATTACCAGAACAGGTTAGGGACAATACACACACACACACACACACACACACACACACACATATATAAGTAAATATCCATGGTAATCTAATAATTATTGAAATTTAAAAATCCAGACTTTTAGGGCAAAACGTCACTATCTGACAAAAATCTTCTGGGAAAAATGAAAATCATTTTAGCAAAAAATAAGCATGTGAGAGTATCTCACACAGTATAGCAAAATAAGATCTAAATGGGTGAACCTAAACATTGAAACTGAATACTAAGCAGTTGAAACTGAAACATTTTTGTTTATAGGACTATTTTCTTATAAGCTATGGGTCTTTTTAAAAATTTGTACCCAATTAATAGTTTTAGGTTTACCAATTTTTACAATTAGATACTTTGAATTGAAATTGAAGCTTGCTATGAAATTGACCAAATTGTATTTTAGATAAATCAGTCATGTAATAGGTAATGATAAGTCCCTCATAAGTTAAGAAATATGTAATTTTATCATGTAAAATGTTTTTAGCCATATATACCAAATAGTATTTGTCCAAACCTTGGGTGCAAAAATCATTTCTCAATTTTCTTCCAAAACCTTGATCACTCTTCCCTGTGTTATTCCTTCACTTATTTGAATATCAACTAAAACATCTCTAATGTTAATTAAAGGCAAAAGTATCTCATTTTGAGTTACTTGGTGTATGCAGGATTCCATTGCATATGGTTATTCATTTTTTCCAGTAAGATCTTTTATTGAATATTAAGGTCTGGTAAATACTCAGTATATTGATTATTTCATCATAACAGGGGGAAGTAGGGTGCCTTGAACTCACTAAGTAGCAAAATGTGCTAAAAATAATACACTTGAAACTTATCGCCTATGTGTTGAAGAACAGTAATAAGTACATTTACATTATTTTCTCAGTGTAAGTGAAATGCCCTAAAGTTAATATTTAAGACTTGAATGCAGTTGAATAACTGGAGTGCCTAGAAGTGATGGAAAGAGAAAATAATGTTTATTGAAATAATTATGTGTATTGTAATATTTGACATCATTTCATCGGGCCTTCAGTAGCCTGAGGCATACTCCCACACAATGTTTGACAGACAGAATGAATACTTTCAAATGATGAAAACATCCCTTTTTAGCTAAAACCCATACTGAGTTCAGTTATTTGGGGGAAAGGGGAGGGGTATTTAGTCAAGGAACACAATGGCAGGAACATGGTTCCAAACACTTGAGAGAACTAGTTTTAATATAAGGGATTGCATTCTATTCATTGTGGATGGTGGCAGGCAAAAATATAAAATCCCACCTGACATGCTGCTGGTAGTGGCATTTATATAGAAAGAATAAATCACTAATTTATACTAAGCAAGCATCACTAATACTTGGGAAACACTGTTTTTTCCCTAACATTTATATTTGTATTGATTCTACCTAATCACCTTTTCCATGTGTCAACTTATGTGCTGAGAGTAAAACATATAACAGAGGGGCTGGTCTTAAAGTTAATAATTTCCCCCAGGTTCAAGACGTGCTTTTGACCTATATTATCTGAATGTCCATGAATAGTACTTTTAATCCCTCACATCCCCATGCATTCTACAATTCTAAGTTACAGATTAGCTATCAATCCATAACATTAGAGAGAACTTCCATAAAAGGAGTTCTTTGTACTTATGAAAACACAGGTCTGAATTTAAATTCTTACATCAGCTTTGCTCAAATGTGACAATATTATTGATAAGAAATTTTCAGATGTCATTTTGGATATTCTTTAAAATGTACTTTCTTTGCTTTCTTAAAAAAAACTTTTTCAAGTAAGTTGAAACATTAGGAAGGTATCTGAATGATTTAAGCACATAGATTCAATAATATTCCATCATCTTGTTTTGGGTAAGAATAAATGAAAATAAACAGAATTCAATATACCCAAATAAATGGATTTGACCATGAAACTGGACAATATGTCAAAAAGATAAATATCTCCTGAGTTAATTGTGAAAATGGTCATTTTTTCTTTTTAAAAAATTTTGATAATTCTCTAAATTAGTTTGAAGTAAAAAAAATTGAGAAGATAAAATGTTTATTTTTTAATGAAACCTGCTCCATTCTTTTTTTTTTTTGGAGGGCAACTGGGGTTAAGTAACTTGCCCAAGGTCACATGGCTAGGTTTTTTTTGTGTGTGTGCATTAAGTGTCTGAGGTCAGATCCGAACTCAGGTCCTTCTGACTCCAGGGCCGACGCTCTACTCACTGCACCACCTAGCCGCCCCTAGCCTGCTCCATTCTTAATCATTTTAGATTTCAAACCATGAAGTGTGTTATGCTCTTATTAAAACTTAATAACAACTAAATCATAGAACCTAGCTTTTTTCTTTTTTTTTTTTGTTTTTTTGTTTGTTTGTTTTTGGAGGGCTATTGGGGGTTAAGTAACTTGCCCAAGGTCACATGGCTAGGTTTTTGTTTGTGTGTGATCCGAACTCAGGTCCTTCTGACTCCGGGGCCAAAGCTCTACTCACTACGCCACCTATAGCCCCCCCAAACCTAGCTTTTTTCAAAAAAAGATCACCAACTCTTTTTGGTAAGTTTGAGATTTTGGCTGATTATTTTTCTTCTCAGTACTAGAATGTAGACAGTTTTGTGAGGTTTGTAAATGGTTCATTTACCTTTCTGCCTTCAATCCTTCAGTAAGGTTGTGGCTATTCTGGCAAAATATATATAAATATTTTGGTAGCTATTTGAATCTTTTAGTAATTTCTGAACAGATTTCCTTGATGTGTTTGTTTGCCTGCAGAAGTTGATTCTATTTTTAAAAGATCTAAGAATAGTAGAATAGGGACTCAAATTGCATTTACAGGGGAAAATGGGATGAAATCCCTAGGGTAGCAGAAATCATGGTCATGACTGTGGGGTATTGAGAATGCTTTTTGTAATAGAAATGCAGATTTAAAGATCTTCCCTGCCCCTAGGCCCTTTGATTGGCTTAAGAAACTTTGATTGGCTTAAGAGACTCTGAAAACCTTCCTTGATTTGAAAATATACTCTACCTCCTAAAAGGCTGAATATGGTCACATGGAGCCTGTGGTAGGAGGCTTGGTTTTCAGGAATGACCACACCTTGATGTTGTGTGATCAGGCAGTGGGTCAAGAGGGTGGTTACATTCTCTGAGCCAGGAGAAGGCTATATAAACCCTGATGGGAGGCTTTGCTTTGGGCTCACTTTGACCAGATGAGACTCCCAGAGTCTCATGGGAAGCCATTGAGAGCCCCCTGGCTTTGAAAACCCAGATGTTGATGCTTCCCTCTCTGGTAATTGTAATTTTGGTATTGATAATGGTTGGACAGTTTGGAAGCCTGTCTGTTTGATATGTCTGTATACTCTGAAATTCGGGGTGCTAACCTTTTCCCCCGGAGCTAGATTATATGATTGTTTGATTAAAGTAAGCTTGTTAACCGATTTTGAGTTGCTTTCCTTTTAAAAAGCAGATCTAAGAACTTGTGTTGGCAGCCACCCTGGGGATGTTGGGGTGCTTGCTGCTATGTTTTGTAGGCTCACAGGGCAGAGGGAAGGCCACAAGAGCAGTGACATCATTCCTTAGATACTACCAACTGAACTGAAAACTTTGAGACCTCTAGAATTAACTCTGAAGACAGCAACATGAAAAAACTGAATTTTGGTACAGTTGCCTACTGCACTCCAGTAGCAGAGTTCAACATTATCATAGATTTAAAAGTCAAGAAATAGCATACAAAAATAAGAAAACAGCAAGAGAGAGAGACAGAGACAAAGAGTGAGAGACAGACAGAGACAGACAGAGACAGAGACAGAGAGACAGAGAGACAGAAAGACAGAGACAGAGACAGAGAAACTAACCATGAAAATTTTCTACAGATTTAGGGAAGAACAAGGCACAAAACCAGAAGAAAATGAAATCAAAACAGCTACATGCAAAGTCAGAAAGAAAAATCTGAATTGGAAATAAGCACAAAAATAATTTAAAGAAGAGCTTAAAAGGAATTTTTAAACTCAAATAAGAGAGGTAGAGGAAAAACTGGAAAAAAAAAGACAGTGATTCGAGGAAATTAGAGTCAACAGCTTGGAAAAGGACAAAAAACATTGGAGTGGCTAGGTGGTGCAGTGAGTAGAACACTGGCTCTGGAGTCAGGAATTCAAATCCAACCTGAGATACTTAATACTTACTAGCTGTGTGACCTTAGGCAAATCACTTAACCCCAATTGCCCTTCCCCCCTCTCCAAAAAAAAAAGCAAAACCAAAAAAAAGACAAACATCTAAGAAAATAATAACTTTAAAAATAAAATTAGTAAAATTGTAAATGAGGTACCAAAAGTCCATTGAAGAAGTGAGCTACTTAAAAAGCAAGGTTGACCAAATGTAAAAAAGAGGTTCAAAAACTTACTTTTAAAAATTCCTCAAAATTTAGAAACAAGCAAGTGTTAGCTAATAACTTCTTCAAACATTAAGTAACACTTTAAAAATCAAAGAAATGAAAAAGAAAAGAAAATGTTAACTATCCTTTTAAAAAGATATTTATCAAGGAGATACGATTTAAGAATTATTGGACTACCTCAAAAACATTACATGAAAAAGAGCCTATACATGTTATTAAAAAAAAAAATCAGAGGAAACTTCCCTGATAGCTTAAAATCAGAGGGTAAAACATAAGTTGAAGCAATTCACTGATCACCTCCTGAAAGATCTAAAAATTAATATTTTCTCAGGAAATATTATAACCAACCTTCTGAGGTGCTAGGTCAAGGAAAAAAAAAGTATTGTGAACAGCAAGAGAAATATCAAATATCATGGAGCCACAGTTAGGATTACAAAAGATCTAAGAGCTTCTTCAATAAAGAATAAGAATTCTTGAAATATGATGTTATGAAAAGCAAAGGAGGTAGGATTACAACCAAGAAAATGACAAATGACTCAAGGAAATATGGAAAAATCAGGACACTAATGCACTCTTGAAATGAAGAACTCATCCAAATGTTTTGGAAAATAATTTGAAACTATGCCCAAAGGATTGTAAAACTGTGCACTCCTTTTGACTCAGCAGTACCATTACCAGTTTAGATGTCTGTGCATGTTCTGACCCAGATGGGCAAATGTAGTGCTTCACACCAAATCTCTGAAATCTGCCCACTCCTTTTCTCTTCCACTGTTGCCAACTATGTGTTGGCTCAACTTTCCCTCCAAGTTAGCAGCAAAATGTTCCTGCTCAGAAAAGAGCTCTATTCTGTAAACATTAATTCTTCCCTTATTCATTTTGCCTTGGGGATGTTTTGTTGAATGCAAATACTTATCTGGGAGAGGATAAGTCCAGCACTTCGTGCCACACATTTCCTTCATCACTCTCACATCCTGCCTGTCTCTTCTCCTTACAATCACATAACCTATTAAATTCCATTGTTTGCTGTGAAGGTTCACCCACAAAGTTTTACTGTGTTTAGGTAAAGAGAATACATTGTTGGTTATGAGGTTATGAGATGCACAAGTCATGAGTAGTAAGTACTCATCTGGGTCAGAACACTTGAAATCAAGACTGTTTTGATGAAAATGATGGGGAAAATCAGAAGTTGCTAAATGAAAAATGAGAACTCCACAGGGTTTAAAAGCAGGATAGTTTATCTCTAAGAAGGCAACATTTAATTCCATCCAAAGTAAAGTACGAACAAAGCATAGAGAGATGCAGGATTCTTGATTCAGTAAGAAGGCAGATGAAATTCAGTTTTATGCTGATAGTAACAAGCCAAAGCACTTTTATGATGTCCTGAAGGCTATTTATGAGACAAATACCTATGGTGCATCTCAACTACTCAGTGCCAATGGAGCCATAGTGATAAGTGATAAGGATATGATCCTAGAGAGATGAGCTAAACACTTCCATGGTGTTCTCAACAGACAATCATCAATCAATGCTGAGGCCACTGACAGTTTATCTCAGGATGAAGTCAATCCCTCCTTATCTAAAGTTCCAACTGAAAAAGATATTTTGAATGGCATTAGATTCCCTTTGTATGACAAAGCATAAGTTCAAGTTGGTCTGCTTTGCCACAGACACACTGAAACTTGACTGTGGCTTAGTTTGTAATTTTGGTCTTCTTCAAGAAAGAAGGACAACAACCAACCAAACACTACCAGCTCTGTATCCCAAAGAGATCAAAGAAAAAAGAAAAGGTCCTGTATATTCTAAAATATTTATAGCAGCTCTTTTTGTTGTAGAAAAGAATTGGAAAATGAAGAGGTGCCCATCAATTAGGGAAGGGCTGAACAAGTTGGTTTCATATTGGCAACCATGTGACATAATAGAGTGTTGAATCTGGAGTCTGGAAAGCACATCTTCTAGAATTCAAATCTGGCCTCAGACATGTACTAGTTATGGGACCCTTGGGAAAATCACTTAGCCCTGTTTGCCTAAGTTTGTTCATCTTTAAAATGATCTGGAGAAGGAAACAGCTATCTACTTTACTATCTATACCAAGTAAACCTCAAATGGATTAATAAAGAGTTGGACATTACTGAAAAATGACTGACCAACAACAACTGAAAAAATTACAGTACATGATTGTGATGGAATACTATTGTACTATAAGAAATGAGGAATAAGAGGGTGGCATAGAAGCAGGAAAACTCTGTGAGCTCACCCCATAACCACTTCAAATGCCCATAGAATATGACTAAGCAAATTTTACAGCTACAGGACCCACAAAGTGACAGAAAGAAACAAATATCCCACTGAAGGCAGACCGGCAGGCCTACAGGAAGGGTCCATTGCAGTGTGCTGGCAACCGAGCCCAGCCCTGCATGAGCCCATAGTTTTAGCCCCAGGGCGGCACCAACCAGCAGTGGCTGGAGAGGACTTCAGGAGATTGGATCATCACCAGAAGTGGTGGTTTCTAAACTTATCAACCCATAAATGCCAAAGACAAAGTAAAAGGTCAGGATGGAACTTTGTGGGAATTGGAAGGGAATTTGACATTTAAATACAAGAAGCAAGAGGAACATGAAAAGGTAAATAGGGACAAGAAATCATAAGGAACTTATCAAAGTTGAAGTATTTACATTTCTACATGGAAAAAATGATAATTTTAACTTATGAAAGTTTTCTATATAGGAGGGTATATTTGCATGTGAATACATATGTTAGTGTGTGTATATATGTGTACAGGTATACATAGACAGAGGGATGGAATGCAAAGACAGAATAGGAAGGGATAATATTTTAAAAAATAAAATTAAGAGGTGAGAGGAATAAAATGAGAGGAGATAGGGAGAGACAAAATAGGATAAATTATCTCACATAAAAGAGGAAAGGGAAAACTGTTATAATGGAAGGCAAGAACAGGAAGGCAAAAGGGAATTGGTCAAATTTTCTCTCATTGAACTTGGCTTAAGGGGGGAATAACACACACTTTAAACTGGGTATCTTACCCTACAGGAGAGTAGGCAGGAAGGGAATAAGAGGGGGGATAATAGAAAGGAGGGAAGATTGGGGGGAAGGTGTAGCAGCAAGTACCCAGGTTCTTAGATCTGCTTTTCAAAAGGAAAGCAACTCAAAATGGGTTAACAAGCTTACTTTAATCAAACAAACACACATTACCTAGTTCAGGGGGAAAAGGTCAGCACCCCAAACTTCAGAGTTACAGAACTTACAGATCAGACAGGCTTCCAAACGGTCCTACCATTATATCAATACCAAATCACAATTACCATAGAGGGAAGCATCAACATCTGGGTTTTCAAAGCCGGGGGGCTCTCAACAACGGCTTCCCAAAGTCTCATCTGGTCAAATCACACAACACTTCTCAAAGTGAGCCCCAAAGCAAAGCCTCTCCTAAGGGTTTATATAGCCTTCTCCTGGCTCAGAGAATGTAACAACCTCCTTGACCCACTGCCCAATCACAAAGTATCAAGGTGTGGGCTTTCCTAAAAAACAAGCCTCCCACCACAGGCTCCAGGTGCACTTAAGCTAGGGGCAGGGAAGATCTTTAAATTTACATTTCCATTACAGAAGGGTAGTTAGAAGTGCACACTTTTGAAAAGGGACAGGGTCAAAGTAGAAAATAGAACAAGTTGGGGCGGATTAAGATGGAAGGAAATATAATCAGTCTTTCACAATATATCCACTATGGAAATGCTTTGCATAACTACACATATACAGCCCATATTGAATTACTTATCATCCTACTAAGGGTGAGTGATGAGGGAAGAAGGGAAAGAATCTGGAAGTCAAAGTTTTAAAATCAAATGTTTTTTTTTTAATTATTATTATCATTATTTATTTTTTTCACATGCACCTGGGAAATAAGATATACAGACACTGGGATATGGAGATCTATCTTGCCCTACTGGAAAGTTGATGGGGGAATAAGGGAGGATATAGCAAAGAACAGATTGGGGGAGGGGTATTCAGTGGGATCACTGTTTTGGGGTGGTGGGTAGGGGAAAGATATGGAGAAAATTTGTAACTCAAAATCTTGTGGAAATGAATGTTATAAATTAAAGTTAAAAAAAAAAAAAAAGAAAGGATGGTCTCAGTAAAACCTGAGAAGACATATCAACTGATGCAAATTGAAATGAGCAAAGCCAAGAGACCATTGTACCCAATAACAGCAATATTGTATGGTGATCAACTGTGAAAATTAGTTATTCTCAGCTATGCAATGATACAAGACAATTCTGAAGGGATTATGATTTCTTATAGATATCCATCTACAACAGAAAGAACAAATGAAGTATGAAAGCAGATCAAAGCATACTTTTTTTAGTCTGTATTCTCTTTGCCTAATATAGAAATATATTTTTCATGATTTGCACAAGTATAATTAATGTCAAATTCCTTGCTTTCCCATGGAGGGGTAAAGAAAGTTATATAGGAAATTTAGACATCAAATACTATTTTAAAATGATAAAAATAGTTTTTACATGTAATTGAGTAAAAATATATATATATAAACCCTCAAAATGGAAAACAAAACAGTATCTAAAGTATAAATTAATCCTGGATAAATGTTAATACTTTGATGTATTCACTGCTTATGACTTAAAATATGTTTGGAAATTGACATTTACTATAGAAATCCACATTTCTTCATTTCTATAAAGAATTTATTTGACTTTGTCTCCAAAATTATTGCTTTTACTTCTCATAGAAACATCTCCTAAATTTCATATCATAATTATTTCCTGAGGGTTTTCTCTAAATTTTTAATATTATAATATCAATTTGCATGCATAGATCAACAGTCAACCAATGGAGGCCAGTATAGCACCTGGACAATCAAAAATGCATATAATTTGAAATGGAAAATCTTCTTACAACTTCAAGAAAATATAGAAGAAATGTTGTTATAAGGAATATTAGCAAGAATTTTAATGATTCATTTTTGTGGTCAGATAAGAAATTCTTCAATAATTAATCGAAAGTGATAGTGCTAATTTTGAATACATATATTGGTAGGTCATGTCATATTGAAGAACATTCCATTGTTAACAGTGCAATATTCAGACTGGCCATCTTGATCTCTTAATCTTGCTATGTGATTAGCCTGGCTCTTTTTATGATAAAATGCATCCCGGATATTATATTTTGTACTACAATTTCAACATGTTATTGTGTTAAATATTGAAGGTAGCAAAAATTTAGAATGCTTCTTTCCCTTGTTGTTAGATTCCTGTTTATGTCTTCATTTTATAAACTTGTTTGCTTGTTGTCTCCCTCATTAGACAGTGAGTTCCATGAGGGAGGTAACAGTGTTTTGCTCTTTTGTATCCCAATGTTTAGCACATGGCATGGCACTTCATTGATGTTTAATAAATGTTTATTAGTTTACTGATTGAGATACTGCTATTAAAAAGGTAAGTTTTTATTTCAGAAATCAGTAGGGGTCGATTGCTAGTACAAAATATTGTGTAATATTCTGAATCCTATTCAACCTGTTCTCTTCCTCTATGGTTGTTCAAACAAACAAGCATTATTTAGCACTAATATATGACAGGTACTATAGTAGGGAGGAGGGATAAAAAGAATAAAGCAGACAATTCTTATACACAAAAAGGCTATATTCTATTTTTAGACTTTGCAAAGTTTATACATGTGTTATCATGTAAAACATTTCCAATATCATTCATAGTTAGGAAAAAGAAACATTAAATGGGAAAGAAAATGAGAAAAAAATAACATAAATGAAAAAATGTACTTGGATCTGGATTCAGAGTCCATCAGTTGTTGTTTTTTTATTTTGATATGGACAGCATTTTGCTTCATGAGTCCTTCCTACTTATCTTAGATTACTGTGTTGCTGAGAAGAGTCAAGTTATTCATAGTTATCATCACATGATACTGCTGACACTGTGTACAGTGTTTTTCCTGGTTCTGCTCATTTCGCTTTGTATCAGATTGTCCAAGTCTTTCTGGGTTTTCTGAAATCTGTCTGCTCATCATTTCTAATTGCCCAATAGCATTCCATTACATTCATATACCAGAGCTTATTTAGCCATTTCCCAATTGATGGGAATTTCATTCCCTCAATTTCTAATATTTTTCCAATATGTACAGGGCTGCTATAAATATTTATGCAATGTAGTTCCTTTCTCCCTTTTTATGATTTCTTTAGTAATTATATTGCTGGATTAAAAGGTATCCACAATTTTGTTTCCCTTTGGCGTAGTTCCAAATTTTTCTTCAGATTGTTTGCATCAGTTCACAACCTCACGAGCGTTCATTAATGTCCCAATTTTCCCGTATCTTCTGCAACATTTATGATTTTCCTTTTTTATTCTATTAGTCATTCATATAGGTGTGATATGCCACCTCAGAGTTGTTTAATTTACCTTTCTGTAATCAAAACTGATATAGAGCACTTCTTCATATGCTTATAGATATGTTTGATTTATTTAGACCACAAGTTAGAACACCTCCCATTTTTCTTTTGGATTTTGACCTTAGGTGTTTTGTCATGTTTGTCCTCTTCTGAGCTTGTTAACTTCTGGTTTACATCATTCATTTCCACCAGATTTTGAGTTACAATTTTTTGCCCATTTTCCCCCCTACCTACCACCCCAGAATAGCAGTCCCACAAGATATCCCCTCATCCAATCTGCTCTCTCCCATATCTTCTCCCATACCATTAGGGCGAGGTGAGTCTCTGTGCCCCAATGCCTGAACATTTTATCTCCCAATTACATGCAAAATAGTATTAATAATAATATTTACATATATTTGAGACATTTAATTTTAAAATCTCGAATTTCAGATCCATTCCCTTCCTCCCTTGTCACCCATTCCCTCTGGGAAGATAAGCAAATCAGTATGTGTGGTACATGTATAGCAATGCAAAACATTACCATAGTAGATATATTGTACAAGGCTGCTTATAAGTCCCTCCCACTCATCCCACCCCCCACCTGGTCCATTCCCTACTTTGATCCTGTCCCTCTTCGAAAGTGGGTACTTCCAACCTCACGACCCCCCAGAATGCCTTCCCCTCCATCATCCCCCATCTCATCCCCCTACTCTCCAGCAGGGTGAGATATCCCATTTACTATGTATGTCATTCTCTCCCTGAACCAGATTCAATGAGAATATGGTTTTGCCTTTTTGCCTTCCTGTTCTTCCCCTCCCCAGCAGCCACTTCCCCTTGCTTCTTCAACATGAGATAGTTTACCCTACCCTGTCTCTCCCCATCTCCTTTGGTCACTCTCCTCTCTCACCTCATAACTTCACCCCTTAAGTATCATCCCTTCTTGCCAAATTTAACCTGTGCCCTCTATCCATATATAACAGTAAATACATATACACACATTCACATATGTATTCATATGCCCATATACTCTTCTTCGAATATTTTCATACTGAGAAAGGTTTCATCAGTCACAGTTACTGTTTTTCCATATAGGATTGTAAATAGCTCAGCTTTGATAAGTTCCTTTTGATTTCTTTTCCCTGATTACCTTCTCAGGCATCTCTTGCTTCTTGTGTCTGGACATCAAATTTTCTATTCAACTCTGGTTTTTTCCTCAAGAATGCTTGAAAATCCTCTATTCTATTGAATGACCATATTTTCCCCTGAAACAAAATACTCAGTTTTGCTGGGTAGGTGACCCTTGGCTTCAATCCCAGCTCTTTTGACCTCTGGAATATCATATTCCATGCCCTTCAATCCCTCAGTGTAGAAGCTGCCAGGTCCTGTGCTATTCTGATTGTGTTTCCACAATATTGAAATTGTTTCTTCCTGGCTGCTTGTAGTATTTTCTTCTTGATCTGGATTAAGGGGATTCTGGAACCTGGCTATAATATTCCTAAGAGTTTTCTTTTTGGGATCTTTTTCAGGAGGTGACCAGTGGATTCTTTCAACCTCTATCTTGCCCTCTGGGTCTAAAACATCAGGGCAATTTTCCTTGAGAATTTCTTGAAGGGTGAATTCTAGGTTCTTGCTTTGATCATAGCTTTCAGGTAGTCCAATAATTTTTAAATTGTCTCTCCTGGATCTATTTTTCCAGGTCAGTGGTTTTTCCCATGAGATATTTCACATTGCCTTCTATTCTTTCATTTGTTTGGATCTGTTTAACAGCATCTTGATTTCTCATAAAATCATTAGCTTCCATTTGCTCCAGTCTAACTCTGAAGGAATGAATCTCCTCAGTGAGCTTTTGAGATTCTTTTTCCATCTGGCAAATTCAGGTTTTTAAGGCATTCTTCTCCTCATTGCCCTTTTGAGCCTCCTTTGCCGACGTGTTCCCCAAATACTGGTCCCAAAGTCCATAGGGCACTATCCTCTTACTTTGTCCTAGGCATGTCAGTGTTGATAATTCTGGAATCGCCACAGCTGCTTGTGTTCTGGGATCCCTCAGCCAGCTGCTGGCTGGTTGCCCTGGGGCTAAAACCGTGGCTCACGTGGACCTGGGCTCGGTTCTCTGTGCTGGGCTGTTGGCTCCCAAAGTATTGAGCTGGCCCTCCCTGCAGGGCTGCTGGGCTGTCCTCAGTGGGAGGTCAGCTTCTCTGTGTCGTTCTGTGGGTGCTGGGGCTCCAGAAGTTGTTCAGAGTCCCCATTTACATGGTTTGAAAGAGGTCATTGATCTTCCTTTCTATGGTCATATTATTTTGTTGTTTTTTTCTCTTCTTCTTTTTTTCAGGGAGGGGCTCTTTCCTTTCTTAAATTTGAGTTCTGCTCCCAAGGTGGAAAAGGCACTACCTCTGTCTTCTTGTATCAGTGGCTACACACCCTGGCTTTTGCCTTTTACTGCACTGATATTGCCCTGAGACCCTTGTGTCTTATGTTGCCCTGAAAGGTAGGGGTTGACTGATGCTTCTGAAGGTCCTAGGGGTTTGGCAGCTTATTGGTGCTCAGCTGCAATCCTAGTGGTGGTTTCTGATTGTATTGAGTCCAAGTGTGGTATTTCTGCATTTCCTCAGGACTATACTGAAGTGCTAGGTGTTCTGGCCTCTAGAAGCTGCCTGTTTGCTCAGGGCTATGCTGAAGCACGTGGTGTTTCTCAGAACTGGAATCTGCTGGTTGGCCATGCTAAGGTACGTGGGGGGTCCTGGTGTTAGCATTTGCCTGCTCTGCCACATTGGAGCTTAGCATATCCTCTCGTTTGTTGAGATAGAGCTTGCTGCTAGTTTCCTTGAATACTTCATGTTTTCACCCAAGTGAGATGAACCCTTCTTGACAGTCCTAGAAGTTTCTTGATCTAAAAGACTGCCTCAACCTCGTTTTTGCTGGTTCTATAGTTCCAGGATTTGTTTTAGAGCTCTGGTTCATGGTTGTTTGGAGGTGAGCATGGGAAGGTTACAGTGATTTACTGTTTACTCCACCATCTTGACTCCTGGAAGTCTGAAGTTTATTTTCTATTATGAGAGTCCTCTGTTCAAGGTTGCCTCTGAATTAAACTAGCTATGTGCTAGTACATGTATCTGAAGAAATCTCTGAACATCTTGGTGTCCTAGGCAGTTCTAATTCTTTAAGTTATAAAAAAGTTGTCAATCACTGTAGGTAGAAGAAACTCTTCTGCAGAAAGGCCCTACATAGGTCCATTAAAAAATTCTTTTTTCACTTATTTTTTCCACCAATTGAAATTTTAGACTAAAATCTTCAAAAGGTCATTCCCTAAAGCATTGCAGTGGCCTAGGATTTAATGTAACAAGTATAATATCATTCGCTCCTTAAACTGTGTTTGAGTCTGTTTCTCTGTAACTTCTGCTCATTGTCCTATGAGGACAGCAAAGAAGTCTCATCTATTTTCCACAAAATAGCCCTTCAAATACTTGAAGACAGCTATCATTTTTTCCTGAGGATAAATATCCCAGTTCCTTCACAGAGTGGAGCTGAATTTCCAGTAACCTTGCCCTCCTGTTTTTTTTTTTATCTGTCTTCCAACTTGTCGGTGTCTTTACCAAAATGTGGTACCCAAACTGAAAATATTATTAATCACAAGAAATGACAAAAATGTGTTGGTACTGTTAGTCCTCTTACTGAATATTTTTATCCCTATATCCTGTTAGCATTTAAAAATCAATATCTAAAAGTATTTCCTTCCAAAGTTTGTATTTCATGGTTTCTCATGTTTCATGAAACCCTTATCCTTCTAATATCCAATGTTGTTTAGTCATCTTCCCACTCCTTTATTTGTCACAACCAGTCACTTATCAAGTCCTGTTGTTTCTCCCTGTACAGTATTTCCTGAATTGGTTGCCTTCTTACCACAGCTACCATACTCGTTTTCATCTTACTGTTACTATTGGAATAAAGCAGTTTCTTTTTCTGCCTACAGCTGCTAATAACCTCACTCAATGACAGTGGTTTTGTATTAATCTTCTGTAATGCCATTCTTGATAGTTTTCCAGAAGAATGCTACTGTGAACCACTTTTCTGATTACACAGTATAGTGAATACTCTATTTACTCCATACCAAATTAAAGCAAAACATGCACAGAAAATCAAGGTACAGCATTCACAATATTACAACTTATCACAGAAATCACAATATAGTATTCACAAGAGCTTATCATTAAAATGGCCACATAGTTTTCACCAAAGTGATCACAATAATTTTGAAGAAAGAACAATCATCTCAAAGCATAAATTGTCAATGTCTTTTTCTCATGGGGCACACTATTTTCAATCAGTCACTTATTCAGTCTTCCACTCATGGGGCAACTAAGTTAACTCAATCAATTACTAAGTATCATTAATACACAAACCCTCCATCCCTAGGTCACTAGTAAACTACAATTTCATCATTACTCAGTACCCAGGGACAGGACTTTTCATCTTGACTTGGGGCTGGTTCTCAGATTCCCTGGATCCTCTTCCATGGTCCAAATTCTACCTGTATTCACCAGACTGTCGCTTGGGTTCAATGGCAGACAGCTCCCAGTTCCTTGTCCAGCTGTCTGGGTAGGTCCTGCTCCACCCTGAAGTTCAAAGAATCTAGTCCATCTCAAATTCTTCACAATTTCTGCTTCCTGGAATTCAACACTCAACCAAGCCACAAACAAAGTCTAAGCATCCCAGTCATGCTTCCTCAGTCTTCTGCTTCCTCAGTCGTCTCCTGGGTTCCTCTGTCACCTGAGTTCCTGGGCTCCTATGCTCCTCTGTCACCTGGGTTCCTGGGCTCTTACGCTCCTCTGTCACCTGGGTTCCTAGGCTTCTGGGCTCCTGGGCTCCTATTCAGAAGAAGCTCCACCACCACAAGTTTTCAGGAAATTCTGCCTCAGTTCTCGATTCTCTCTACTCTGCCACCAGATGCTTGTCACAAGAAATTCTGACTGTGCCTCTCTGGGCTTTTCTTATCTACTTCCTGTTTCAGCCAACCCCTTCTGTTACTTTAGCAACAAGAGACAGGAGTATTCATAATTTTTGCTACCATGTTTAATTCTATATCACTCATCCAGATATTATATGATTCTACATTTATTGGCTTGATCTGGTATAGAGATTCTCTTTCCCAACAGAGGCTTGATCAGTTACTAAGTGTTAAGTACCTGCTACCTTTGCCAACACAAAGGGATCTTCAAATTCAAATTACATTATCATTACATCTTCATAATACATAATAGTTATTAAATCACTTCACTGTTCCAAAACCATCCAAGACTCCCTAGTACTCCCAAATCATAATAAGAATACTTCCTCTGAATTTCATGATCTTCTCCACAACTAACCTTGCTAGGGCAATTTTTTTTTTTAATTCATGGAATGTTTCCATGACAGTACAATAAAAAGATTTTACATGAAACTGCAAATGTACTCTTGACAACTTGATCTTCCTTTCAAATATAAAACAAAGTTATCATGCAATTTCTTTTCTTTTTCTTTCTTCTCAACCCCTCTGCCTGCCTTAGGATTATTTTCCTAATGTTTTCCTTTGGGAATTCCGAACTAGATCCAAAGAGGACTTTTTAGTGTCATACAAACATAAAACCTGGGGTACTTGCATACTTATTTTCCATATGTGTTATGCCTTTCTCTTTAAATGACTGTTGAAATCTTCTGTCCTTTAAGTCCAAACTTAAGTGAAATCTTTATAAAAGCTACTATGAACCTTCTAGTCAGAAGTATTTGCTTTCTCCTTTAAAATATCATCTCTTGGTACTCATTTCATTTTTTCTTTATCCTTCCAGCATAATTATTTATGTCCACGACTACAAGACATAAGATTCTGCAAAAGTATGAAATTTATCCATTTTATTTTACTATATCTCCGAGTAATTAAGTTCATTGTCTTGCATCTAAACAGATGTTGATAAAAGTTTCTTGGATTGATGTAATAGGTCCCTTCTTCATGATTTCTTTGACTTGCAAAGGAAGCATCTATACTAATGAAATCATGGATCCATTAAAATACTGAAGTATTTCCATGTTGCATAGTCATAGTGCTATGATTTTAAAATGTGATCAATAATTCTCAGTGCCTATAATAAATGGTAATAAAATTGTTCTGGTAAATTCTTCCTAGATTTTGGTGATGTAATGTAACTAGCACTGGCTTTTCATTCTATTGTCACCACATATCTCTCTTTCTCTATACTTTCTCTGTACTCCCTTAAACTATCACAAACCTATATCTTCTCTCCTTCTCCTCCCATGCCTATCTTTATAACTATGTTATATACTAAATTGATGAATGTCTATGGAATATCTATGTACCCAATGTGATTTGAAGGGACTATTCTATTTTCCCCCCTGTGGATAGGGTGGGTAGTATGGAGATATCTGTGCCCTACATCTAAAAGAATGCTGTGCACGAGTTTCATCTCAAGGTGTTTTCACAGTATAAACTTTTATTTGATGATCCCACTTTAGCACACAGTTTTAAAAGAGGAATATAGTCCTAGTCTACTGAGTGAGTCAGTACAATAATTGAGATGGGCACAAGAATAGAGAACAGAAGAAGTACAGAGGGATTGTAGTGAAAAGGGGAGACATTAATGTTCCCTAAACTGTTGAATCAGTATGGAGACATCAGTGACCTAAGAGAAAAGTTAGCAATAGTTAGATTTATGAATATTCATATTAACAGCTACATGATCAATTCTATATTATTCATCCAGATATTACATGATAATTAATTTTTAATGACACATTTCTTGGCTTGATCTGGTATAGAAATTCTTTAAAAGTGAGATTTAAAGCTGTAGATTTGGGAGGTTCTGGATAAAAATTGGATATTACATCTGGGAATTAGTAGGAGATCCCAAATATTTGATATGGGGAAATAATGGGATTGCTGTAGTAGGAGGAAGAGTAGGAGGAGGAGGAAGAGCAGGAAAAGGAAAAAGAGGAGGAAGAACAAGAGGAGGAGGGGGAGGAAGAAGATGAACATGAGGAGAAGAAATAATAACAAACATTTTTATAAAAATAAAACAAAATAATTTTATAATCTAAAATTGAGAAGTTCTACAAATATTCACATATATAATGTGATTTAGTCATTGCTCTGTAAGTCTATGCTTTGGGCAAAGCTTCCATGAGAAATGACATTGTATTTATGCATTGTAAAGGACCTTATAATCTCACAGTATTCTCTAAACAGTACTGACAATATAAATTAAACCAGACATCTATTATTTAAAGAGAAAAAGACAACAAGCACCATATATCTGTCTTTCTTTGGCACTGTATGTGTGGACAAGTTAATAAAATATCTCCCTGAAAAAAAATATATTGTTTCTGTTCAATAGAGATTTTTAAAATTATGTCATTATTTTTAAGGGCTTGCTCCACAGTCTAGACTCATTATTTTCTGGCTGATAGATAGGCATTTACATGTCTCATTCCCTGGGCAATGAGATAAGAAGACATCATTGTATTTGCCATGCACAAATAAAAATAATTTTAGCTTATCAACATTTTCAACTATTCACTATTATGCTTCATTACTTGTAGAACATAAAAAGCTTTGATCCTGAAGTCTTCTGCTGTATGTACATAAAATCTGATTGGTAAGAGACAGTATTCTTCCTATTTAAAGGGCTAAAAATTAGGATAAATGTCTTTTTAATGCAAAGGGTGAATTAAAATTCAGGAAAAAAAAGATTAATCCATTAGCATACTTAATGAATAAAGAGGTCAGAAATGGGAATAGGTCAAGGAATGACACTTTTTAAACATGTTTTTTTTTTTCTGTGTAATGAGAAGCTTGAATAGAGGAGAAATAATTGAGAAATGGGGATTCTGAGAAAATTTTGACATTAGGAAGTGTCTGTTTTTCTTTTATTTCAATTTTGCAAAGAATTTTATGTAGTGTTTTTCAAATCACTTAGTAAATATTATTTAACTTGATATTTTTAATAACCCTTTGAGGTAAAACACTAGTTTAATTTTTTTTTTCTAATGAGAAAGCTGTAATACATGGAGATGAAGTGACTTTTCTGTGACCACACAGTGATTTAGATCTAGAAAATAGGCCTCCCACTTTCCAATAGTGTTCTTTCTTCTATAAAACAATTTATATGGAAATAAAATATATACACTCAACATATATTCACTAATTTTTTTGATTCATTCAATATATATTGAATTTCTTACTATATGAGAACCACTGTGATTCAACTGTATTTCATGGCTTCTGTGGTTCATTAAAACTGGCCCATTTGCTGTGGCTCATCAAATAGAATTTTCACTGCCATGTCACCACGCCTGGAATTTTCTCCCTCCCCATCACCATCTCCTGACTTCACTAGTTTCCTTCAAGTGGTCACCTGAAATCCCATTCTTCACTGTCCCCTTTTTCCCACCTTTTACTCTTTTGACTAACCCCAATTTATTCTGTATCTTATTTTTACATAGTTTACATTTTCTCTCTCTTCCACAAGCTACTTGAGAGCAAGGTCTATTGTTTGCCTTTTGTTATATACCTAGTGTTTCACACAATACTTGACATAAAGAAAGTGATGGATAAATGCTCATTGACATATTGTCTTGGTGATCAAAGGTTATACAAGACATGATCCTTTAGTTCATAGAGCTTAGGGTTAGCATAGTATAAGTGAAAAAACACTTAATGGAGACAGAAGATCCGGGGCAAATTTCTGGTGTTATATTTAAAAGCTAATAATCATGAAGCAAGTTATGTAACACATTTGAGCCTCATTTTTTTCTAGTTTATAAAATGTGGATTTAAAATACTTACAGTTCCTAAAACAAAAAGTTGTTTAAGGAAAATGCAGTGAAATACCCAAGGTAAACTTAATCTATCCTATTCTGTTAATGCTAAAAAATTAAACAATTTAATTTCAGTTACTCAGAGAGAAATATTAGTGTATCTCAAAAAATAGGAAGATTCATTAGAGAAGAGTGGAAAGAGTGGAGGACCTTAAGTCGGGAAGAACTTGGTTCAAATATTTACTTTGTCACTTAATAGCTATGTAATGACAGGTAAGCTTGTAGAATTCACTGAGTCTCAGTGAATATCTCTAGAGTCTACTTCATTAGGGCATGATGAGGATCAAATGGACAATGCAAATAGAATGCTTCACAAATTTTAAAGTATTATAAATATTAGTTATTATTCAAATGATGGTACCACCTTAATAAAATATAAAGAATAACTTGACCAACATTCTAACAGTACTTTCTTATCTCTTAAGAAATAATAGTGTTTGGTGAATACAGATGCCCTCAATGCCAGGAAGATCTGACTTCCCATGTTTTTCTCTAACATATACTGTCTCTGTGATCCTTGTTAGGTCACAATGCTTCTCAGAGCTCCAAAAAATTTTCTAATACTGAAATCTTTAAAAAAGCCACAAACCTGCACTGGTTTAGGGAGCTTCCTCATTTAGGAATTCATTATGCAATGAAACCACAGTTCCTAGAACTGTGATTTATCCCTATAAAACTTTTATTACTGTGATCTAGGAACATATCAAGAGATAGCTTTTATAAAGATGGGAGAACAAGGGAGTTTTTTTTCATTTTTTACTAGCTTTCTATAGATCATCTCTCCATCATCACAAAATGACTGAATAGTGAGACAATATCTTTCTACATATAATATTTATTTATTTTTAGGCATTTGACTTGGATGAGCAAAAGATTTCTTTTCAGTTTGCCTACTTGTCTGTTAATATTCTGCAGGATACCATAATAAATAAGAGACATTTGTTCCCTGACTCATTGAAATTTAGCATCACTGAGTGAGAAGACTAGAACCAGGAGAAATTTGTATATAATCACAGACACAACATATGTGTGATGACCAACTATGACAGACTGGACTTTTCTCAGCAATGCAGTGATATGTCAATCCCAAAAGACTCATGAAGGAGAGAGATGCCTACATCCAGAAAAATAACTAGAAAGAACTGAGTTTGAATCCTGAAGCACACTACTTGATCTTTTTCTTTTCATTGTTTGGTTTTATTTCTTCTTTTCCATTTTTCATTCCATCTAGTACAATATGCCTTTGTAACTTGACTAATGTCTAATGTGAAAGTATTTGCAGATGCTATACTGGACTATATGCCATCATGGGGGGTGAGGGAAGTGAGGGAAGGGAAATTTGAAACTCAAGGAACTATGGAATTGGATCCTGTAAATTAAAAATAAACAAACAAATTAATAAAAAAAGAAATTCAGCATCAATTTTATTGAATATAGAGAAAATATGCTAACCCATATTGTTGTTGAGCACCATGAAGTGATTGGGGGATATGATATAAAATGATAATACCTGAGTGAAAAGAGGGCTACAAAAACAAAAATGTTATGTTGAGGTCCCAAGAAGAAAAACCATTTAGACTGAAGCTAGCAGGGAAGGTTTTATAGGAGAAATGTCATTTCAGTTTGACTTTAAAGGTTGAATAGGTGAAAATGAATAAGGGGGAAGAAGAGTAAATTGTGGCAGAGAAGACATGAGAAGCAAGAAAAACATAGGCAGAAGCAATGCTCCATATGTATGAGAGAAACATTGAGTCAATTTGTTAGGATAGTAGAGTATGTAAGCATTGTTTGCCCTACAGTTTCAAGAAGACCAATGATAGACATCACAGAAATGATTTCTTGACTCATTTGTGAATTGGGTTTAAATGAGGCAGGGTTACACAAAGTTGTTAGCCTTATTTGTTCTTCCAGAGTCACTGAAGTCCAGTGGCAAGATAAAAGTCAGAGTGACTGGAGAGGATCCAGGACCCAGTGAATGAGCTTAATATTTTTGATGTCTGACCAAGTCTAAGCAATGCCGAGTGCCTTCTTTGGGTACCTTCTTGGCCTTTGGAATGAATTGTTTTCATTCCCTAATTCTCCCAGGGGAATACTTCACATCCTTGTGGTAGACATTCCCTTACCTCACTTATGGATTTGAGTCTTGTCAGTTAGTCTGAAACTTCTTTAGCCCATTTTCTGAGATGGTTTTACAAGGGTGTAGCTTTTGGGCATTCTACAGCTTCTTGGAGTCACAGGTGATAGTTGGGTGACAGTAAATACCAAATGTGGATGAACAGCCCTGAAAAGGGCTCAGCATTTCTTCACATTAGACATGATAGTTCTCTCTGAACACCTCATACAACCCAGGGTATAAATCACGTGAGCATGAAATAATGTTGAAAATTTACAATAGGATTAGATTGTAGAGAATTTTGAATGAATGGCTAAGGAGAATGAGCACTGAAAATTTTTTTTTCCTTTCTATTGTTGATATGAATAGGAACAAATCTTTCTCTCCTTAAACATGAATTGATTTGGAAAATAAGCTATCAGCCTGTGTCTAACACAGAATATTTGAGTTTCATAGATATATACATGGAACAATATCAAAATTACTTATGAACTAGATGCTATATAAGAATGAATTCCCCAAGTGAATAATTTTGAAGTAAATGTGAACAGAGTTCAATCTTATTCAGAAAAAAGAGGGAATATAAAAATTAAAATTGTGTGGATATAATTGTATCAAAATTTTACTTAAAGTTTTTCATAAGATCCATTACCAATTTTTTATTTCTCCTCTTATTTTGCTTTATACATATTTGCATATTATTTCTCTTTTGAACATCTGCCACTTATCCATAAAAAATTAGTTATCACAATGTGCCACATTGTTGGGGTATACCTGAGAAAATTGTGGGGGATTAATATGAAAAATATTGTAGGACTGTAAGAAACAACAAACATGTATAATGCAAGAGAATACAGAAGGATATGAGGAATGAAACAAAGAGAAAAGTTTTTCACAAAACAGAATTAACTGTGCCTTAATGCTTGAAACACCAATTAAACTAATGGAAAATGTAACATATAATGTCATTTCTGCTTTGCTAATATTTGGATACTGTTTTTTTAAAGGGTGGTAAACAGTATAATAGAGTCATGGTCTCATTCATAATTATGAATAACTATTTTTATATTCTTTTCCTTAATATCTTATTTGACTTAGAATTGGAAAATGCTGTGCTTTGTTTTGTTATTCTATTACTAGATTATGAGGAATTTATTTTTGTTGATGCTATTAGGATTTTGTTTAACCTTTCAAAAGATAAAATGACAAAAAATATAATGGCATAATAAAATAACAACAGAAAACAATAATAGAATACATAATAAGATGAATAATTTGGACTAAATGTTTTCCAAATTATTTTTTAGGATGGAGGCACAAAGCATGGAGGGGAAAGAAACTATAATTCAGATCACAGAGAATACAAAAGAAAATAAATGAGAGTTAGGGGAAGAAGGAAATAAGAAAAGTTGGGACACTATGGAAGAGAAGGGAAGGAAAGACAGTAATAAAGAGAAAACTACCATATTAGAAATTTATTTATACCTTCAGGAGCCATTTATTGGGATTGGGCATCAGTTTATTAATTCCACAAATACTTATCATAATATCCATGCCATTAAGTTTATATAAGATGTATTTCCCCTCAAAACTTGAAAGAAAAACATTATTCTGACATGCTGAAGATCCTTGAGAAATCTTATCCATTGACAAGCCATTGAAAATTTCAATTTGGAAGTATTAGAGCAGTTGTACACTGATGCTCAATTATACAGGTTTTGTTTAAAAATTCTCTCTTCAAAATGATAGGAATAAATATTTATAAACCAAAATAAATATTTACAGAAAGATTTGAGGATATATTTGGGCACTAAGACATTACCCTACACACACACACACACACACACACACACACACACACACGCACACGCACACGCACACACACACACCTATACACACACTTTTGATTATGATTATTTCCTATCAACTTTCTAATCTGTTGCTCAGAAACTGTTCATTCATACTTTGCATTCTCTGGCAGAAATTAAGCATGGTATAGGGAATCTGGATTTCCATGAAGCCATAAAAGGACCAAAAGTTGGACAGGTACATGAACAATCTATTATGGAAGAAAGGGAGATAAAAGTAAAAATTGATGAGGACATAATTAAATCCCTTGTTAACTCTGATTATAGAAACAGACAAATTGTAGCAATTGCTTATTTTTATTAAGAATCTAGAAAATTATAATGACATATAATATTATGTTTGACTGATTTTCTTTTGAATTGCATTTGGAATGGTGCTTGACAATTTCAATGGGTACAACTAAATTGTTGGCACATTTTAATTATTGTATAAATGAGCAACAATCATTTCATGGAGCTTCAGGGGGTAAAGATGCCATCAATTACTGAACTCAGCTTGATTTTATTTAAACAAATGATTTGCTATTTCTAGATACATACAATATAGGCTTTCTACTCCCCTGTAATATGTATTTGCTTCCAGGAGCTTCTCATTTGGGCTACAAAATACCCTGTGCTAACCATATATATTAAAAATCAATGTAACAAAGGACATGGTGATTATAGGCACCCTACAAGTCCTTTCAGATCAAATATACATTTGTAGAAATCTCAGTGCTGCTATTCTTTGAGCAAAGCAATATTTTTAACACTCTAGCCCTCAGGCATTTGAAGCCTTTCCTAACATAACACAAAAACAATGTCAGCTGGTGAATCTAAAAGCTCCCCCTATTGATCTAGATTCCTGAACTCACTTTTCAAAAACATAATGCTAGGTTTTCCTCCATATACTTCTCAATGGTAAAGTGGAATTTTGGTGGTGTTATTTATGTGATTTTTATATGTAGAACAAACTTTCTATATGATGTCCTGAGCTAATAACATATCTTGAATAATCACTCCAACAATAATAATTAACTTCTTTAAAATAACTAAAAAAAGAATTTATACTGGTGCCAACACAGGGGGAAGAAAGATATATTTGTGTGTGAAGAAAAGGATGAATGTTCATTTAAGAACAGACCTCAGAAGCAGAGCGAAGATGACAGATTAAGGCATGGACTCATCTGAACTTTCCCCCAAATACCTCCAAATACCTTTAAATAATAACTGAACAGATTCTAGAGCTGCAGAGCCCACAGAAAGATGGAGTGAAACAAGTTTCTGGCCCAAGTCAGCTTACAAGGTCAGCAGGAAATGTCTATTGCACCTAGGTGATAGAGGAGTACAGCCTAGCACAGGCCATGCCAGCTCACACTGGACCCCAGAAAACAAGGAATAGACCTCCTGGCAACTGAATCACTGGCAGCAGTGGTGGTTTCCAAACCTCTCAGCCCACAGAGGTTAAGGAGATCAGACTGGTTCAGAAGGAAATTTTCAGTTGTCTCTCTGCTAGCTTCAGGGACAGAGCTCTGTTGAGTTGCCTATATTTGACTCTGGGCGGTAGACCTGGATCTTAGTCCCAGTGGGAAGGAGATTACTAGCATAGCAGAATAAAGGAAGAGGGACCCTCGTCATAATTCCAGGGTTGAAAAGAGTGCTTGTGGTTGTTCACAAGTCAGTGGACAACAACAAAAGAAAGAAACACACCTCTCCCTAGATCATACCACCTTGGAAGAGCCAAAAACTTACAGGACCCTAGTATTATCTCTAAAAACAGCAGCAAAAAATAAACAAACAAAAGAAAACCCTGAGAATGGAGAGAGCATCCCCTTCTCAGGAGAAGCAGAGTCTCACTCTAGAATAGAGTAAAAAGTCAAAATATATAATGGAAAATGAGCAAACAACGGGAAAAAAAATCTGAACAAAGAAAGTTCCTATGACACAAGGAAGATTAAAAAATACACTCAGAAGAATAGCAAAGTCAAAATTCCTGAATCCAGTCTCTAAGAAAAATATGAATTGGTCTAAGACCACGGAAGAGGTGAAAAAGGATTATAAAAATCAAGAAAGAGAGGTAGAGGAAAAAATTAGAAGAGTAATGAGGATAATGCAAGAAAATCATAAAAAATAAAATTTAACAGCTTGGTAAAGGAGGACCAAAAAATACTGAATAAATTAACACCTTTAAAAAAAGAGAATAGGCACAATGGCAAAGGGGCCCCCAAAATCCAATGGAGAGAATAATGTTTTGAATAGACAAATTGGTGAACAGGAAAAAGATATACAATAATTCACTGAAGTGAAGAACTCCTTAAAAACTAGATTTGGCAAATTTGAAAGGGAGATACAAAAGCTCACCAAAGAAAATAATTCCTTAAAAGTTAAAGGTGTGTGGGGGGTGGGATGAGTGGGAGGGAATTATAAGCAGCCTTGTACAATATATCTACTATGATAATGTTTTGCATAGCTAGACATGTGTTACTTATCTCCCAAGAGGGAATGGGTGACAAGTGAGGAAGGAAATGGATCTGAAATTCGAGGTCGTAACATTAAATGTTTCAAATATATATAAATACTATTATTAATACTCTTTTGCTTGTAATTGGGAGATAAGATGTACAGGCATTGGGACACAGAGATTCACCTTCCTCTAATGGAAAAGTCTATGGGGATATGGGAGAAGGAATGGGAGAGAGCAGATTGGAGGAAGCGATATCTTGTGGGACTACTATTCTGGGAGGTTGGGTAGGGGAATAATGGGGGAAAATGATTTTAACTCAAAATCTGGCGGAAATTAATGATGTAAAACAGAAGTTAATAAAGCAATTGTTTAAAAAAATAAAAATAAAAATAAAAGCACCTAATGATATTACCTAAAAATAATAATAATAATAATAATAATAATAATAATAAACTCTTGGCAACCAAAAAAAAAAAAGTTAAAGGTGTGCAAGTAAAAGGTAATGATTTCATTAGACATTAGGAAACAATAAAATGAAGTCCTAAAATGAATAAAAGAGAAGACATTGTGAAATATCTCATTGAAAAAACAACTGAGCTGGAAAATGGATCCAAAAGAGATAATTTAAAATTATTGGACTACCTAAAAGTCATGATCATAAAAATAAAGAACCTAGATATCTTTCAGGAAATTGTTAAGGAAAATTTTCCCAATATTCTAGAAACAGAGGGTAAAGTAGAAATTGAAAGAATCCCCTGATCACCTCCTCAAAGCTATCCCAAATTGAATACTCCCAGGAATATTGTAGCCAAATTCCAGACCTCCCAAATCAATAAGAAAATAATGCAAGCATCCAAAAAGAAAAAAATATATAGTGAAGTTACAGTCAGGATAACACACAAGTTAACTGCTTCTATGGTAAAAAAATTCAGGGGGGGGGGTTAGAATATGATATTTCAGAGGGCAAAAGAAGTAGGATTACAAGCAAGAATCGACAACCCAGAAAAATTGAGTATAATCCTTCAGGGGGAAAAATAAATATTCAATGGAATAGAGGCCTTTCAAACAGTTCTGATGAAAAGATCAGAGCTGAATAGAAGATCTGACTTTCAAATACAAGATGGAAAGAAGATTAAAAAGATTAACAATAAAGAGAAATCATAACAGATTCCATAATGGTAAACTGTTTATATTTTTACATGCGAAAATGTCCTTGTAATTCCTGAAAACTTCCTCATTATTAGGGCAATTAGAAGTATACATAGATAGAAAGTAGAGGTATGAGTTGAGTGTGATGGTATGATTGTCTAAAAAATAAAATTAATGGATGAGAAAGAAGAATGAATTGGAAGAAGGATAAAGGAAAAGATAGAATGGGATGGATTATCCAACATGAAAGAGGCCTGAAAAAGATTTTACAGTGGAGTGGAAAATGGAGGAAGCAAGGAGGAGAGCACATGAACCTTACTCTTATCAGAAATGCCTCAAAGAAAGAATACTATACACACTAAGTTGGGTATAGAAATTTATCTCACCATACAATAAAGTAGCAAGAGGATAAGAGATGGAGTAGGGGTAGCTGATGGAAAGGAAGTCATTTTGGGGGAGATAAAAGTCAAAAACAGAAACACTGAGAAAGAACAGGGTAAAAGGAGAGAGAGTAGGATAAACATGGGGAAATAGGATGGAGGGAAATACATAGATTGTAATCATTACTGTGAAAAAAATAAAGTGAGTTTCTCTGATAAAGACATCATTTCTCAAACATGTAGAAAACAGTAAAATTTACGGAAATAAGACCAATTATGAATTTATAAATCATCAAAGGATATGAAAAGGTAGTTTTCAGATGAAGCAATCAAAACTGTCTACAGTCATATTAAAATGCTCTAAATCATTATTGATAAGAGAAATGAAATTAAAAATAACTCTGTGCTACTACCTTATATCTGTCAGGTTAGCTAATACAATGGAAAAGAAAATGACAAGTTTTGAGGGGATGTGGGAAAATCAAAACACTTAAGTACTACTGGTGATGTATACTGATTCGACCATTCTGAAGAGCCATTTGAAACTATGCCCTAAGGGCTATAAAACCATGAATACCCTTTCTATGAATGCCACCACTAAGTCTATATTACAAAGAGATAGAAAGAAAGAAAAAAGAAAGAAAGAAAGAAAGAAAGAAAGAAAGAAAGAAAGAAAGAAAGAAAGAAAGAAGGAAGGAAGGAAGGAAGGAAGGAAGGAAGGAAAGAAAGAAAGAAAGAAAGAAAGAAAGAAAGAAAGAAAGAAAGAAAGAAAGAAAGAAAGAAAGAAAGAAAGAAAGAAAGAAAGAAAGGGGCTCACTTTGAGAAGTGTTGTGTGATTTCACCAGATGAGACTCTGGGCAGCCATTGAGAGCCCCCCGGCTTTGAAAACCCAGATGTTGATGCTTCCCTCTCTGGTAACTGTGATTTTGGTATTGATAATTGTTGGACAGTTTGGAAGCCTGTCTGTTTGATATGTCTGTATACTCTGAAGTTCGGGGTGCTGACCTTTTCCCCTGAACTAGGTAAATGATATATGTTTGTTTAATTAAAGTAAGCTTGTTAACCGAAAAAAAAGAAAGAAAGAGGACCTATGTGTTTAAAAAATATTTCTAGCATCTCTTTCCTGGGGGTAAATATTGGAAACTGAGGGGATATCCATCAATTGGGGAGTGACTGAATAAGTTGTTGTATGTGATTGTGATGGAATACTATTGTGCTTTAAGAAATGATGGGCAGGTTGCTCTAAAAAAAATGAAAAGATGTACATGAACTGAAGAAAAGTGAAATGAGCAGAACCAAGAGGACATTGTACACAGTAACAGCAACATTATATGATGTCAACTAGGAACAACTTAGCTATTCTCAGAAATAAAATTATGCAAAGCAATTCTGTAAGACTTATGGCACAAGGTGCTGACATCTCTAGAAAAATAACTGGTAGAAACTGAATGCAGATAAAAGACACTTTTTCATTACTTTCTTTTTTTGTCTGTATTTTCTTTCACAGAATGACATGGAAATATGTTTTACATGACTAAACATATATAATTTTTCAAATAGCTTGCCTTCTCAGTGATTGAGGGGGAGAGGGAAGGAGAGAATTTGGAACTCAAAATTAAACAAAAAGAATCTTAAAATTATTTTTAAATGCAATTGGGGAAAATAAAATATTAAATAACATTTTTTAAAATGAACCAGATATCTAAGAAAGCAAATCTGAAAGACATTAGGTAGCAAGCAAGAGAATTATGACACTGGGGATATTACTAACTGTATCCCATTAACAGTCAAAGTTGATTTGTGAAATGATAATATTACCATTATATTTCTGCTTCCAGTCTCAATGTCCATCAGCAATCTCCATAACCACTATCTTCATCACTCCTCAGAAATCAGAAAAAAGGTTAACAAATCTTTAAGAGTTATAATGCTGGAGCGGCTAGGTGGCGCAGTGAATAGAGCGCCGGCCCTGGAGTCAGAAGGACCTGAGTTCGGAGCCGGCCTCCAACACCTAATCCGCACAAACAAAAACCTAGCCGTGTGACCTTGGGCAAGTTACTTAACCCCAATTGCCCTAAAGGGGCGGCTGGGTGGCGCAGTGAGTAAGAGCGCAGGCCTCGGAGTTGGGATGACCCGAGATCAGATCCGGCCTCAGAAAATGAGCACCCACGCATAAATCATGACTAGCCGTGTAACCTTGAGCAAGTTACTTAACCCCAATTGCTTTAAAAAAAAAAAAAAGAGTTATAATGCTGATTTCCAGAAATACGCAACAATATAGCCAAAGAACTATGGTACTTATTTTCAGCCTTACCTCCCTTTCTAGCTTAGCTCAAGCATCAATTTTTTCCCCTTTTATTCAAATATTATCTTCAACAGATGGATTTTCTTAATTATTTCCCCGTGAGTAACTTGGAAATCTATCATATATTCAGTACAACATAAAGTGCCAAATATGGACAAATGCATGATGGATTTCTATAGTACCTCTACAAAAGTTCTTACTATTCACTCATCATTTTGAGTTCTTGAAGATTTGCCAATGTAACTATACTCTGAAATAATTTAACAACTACATTCAGAAATCTATTTATTGCTTTTTATGAATTATCTCAGAAGCAAACTGCATCTATAGCCCAAGGAGCAGCCTAAAAGAAAGGAGAAACTCATCACCAACAGTCTGAATTCTTTCACCATGAAGATTGATGAAACATATAAAAATATGTACTGTCCATAGTCCATTGTTTTACATTTCTCTTTCTGTTATAATTGTGGCAGAATTTAGGGAAAGAAGGTAGTTATCATTTGGAATAACATGTTTTTACACCATCTCAAAATACTAATTTAACAACTGATATTTAATTGTGAGGTGTTTCACCAATGACCAGTGAATTGATTTACTACTGGAAACCTGAAGTATAGAAATGTTAACATACTTGCTACATACACATAAAAGAGATAGAAATAAAGAAGATATAAGTAAATAAAAGGACTTACTAGAGTTTCTTCTCAGAGAAAGGAATAAAATAATCAGTGAAGCATATTGAAAAATTCAAAGTGATTTGGGGGAAGACCTTGGAAGGATATAGAAAATATTTATATAGAAGGTGATGCTTGACCTGATCCTTGAAA
>WOXC01005139.1:0-19741 GCA_011680675.1 Gymnobelideus leadbeateri
TAGTAAAACCTCCCTTAAGCAGAACCCATTATTAACCCAAGGAAAACCTCAGGAATACAAGATATTATATAGAAGAATACATGAAACAGTCCAACTGGGCCAAATCATTAAGGAGGCAAGTAAGACAGCTAGATGGGGCTGAAAAAGCATTAGTGGAGACAAGAAATATGAATTCTAGTCTTGATCATGCCACTAAGAAGCAGAATACCCTCAACTAAGTCACCTCCCCTCTCTGGGCTTCTCAACTGAAAAACACACATAGTAATAATAATAATAATACTTACAGTACCTACCTTGCAGAAGAACCATTTGGGGAAAACAGCTCTTAGTAAACATTAAAGTGCCTTAGAAATGTGAGCTATTATATCATGATTATTAGGTCATATCCAAAATAGCGTTTAGTACTAATAGTCTATGATTCTACTTTTATGACTCTTCTAATCCTCATTAAAGTGCTAGAATTAGATGAAGAAATGTTAGAAGTAATAGAGTGAAGTGTTACGTCACGCTGTTCCCCTATTTTATAGTAAGGTTGTGAGTCCAATCCCTTGAAGAAGAAAGAGATAAGATGTATAGTTTGGTCCAAGAACCAAATATCTTTATAGCTGAGGAAGACACTCAACTGAGAATCAATTATCAAGCCTTTAATAAGTGCCTGCTAGCCCTGGGCCTTGGGAGCACAAAGACAAAATTAAACAATTCCCAGTCTGGCCCCTCTGGAATGAATGAAAGGAACCTTTCAGCCAAAGACCACAGACTGTGGGGAGGGGTCACCTCTCCACTAACTGGACATACTTTCTCTCAAAATGCATTATCACTCTCCTTCATATCTACAAGCAACATAGCCGCAATCCTCCCCCAACCCATCACCCCCATGGCGACCCGCCATGTCTGGAATGCAGGCAGCAGCCAACCCAGTTCTCTGCAAGTCAAGAGCTGGGATTTTGATTATCTATTGACAAATTCATGCAAGGAGCAGGGAGACAGGCCAAGGAGAAGGGCATTTGGGTGGGGATGGAAGCAGCAGCTGTCATGACTGAGTAGTGCTACACAACCTTCTAAATGTTGAGAGGACCCGGGAAACGCAATCCACCAACCTTGACCTTCTCTCGTCCCAGCTGCCACTCTTTCCTAGATGAACCTTACCTAGACATTCCTTTATCCCCTCAAACCCACCCTAACCCTCCCCAAATCCAAACCTATTCCTGGTCTTCCGGGCAGGTGGGGAAAAAGAACAAGGACATGAAGGGGTATAGCCAGATGCAAAAAGCTCAGGTCTACGCCAACCTCCCCACCCACCCACACCCGCCCATTAGCGACAGGCAGAGCCCCCGAAGCAAAAAAAAAAAAAAAAATGGGGGGGCGAGTGTTTTGCAAACTGGTAAAGGGCGGGGAGGGGAGGGGGGAGGAGGATGTGAAAGCACTAACAATGCAATAGAAGCAAGATGCACTGGCCATTAGGCTCACCCCCACCCCAGTCCCTTCAAAAGTCAGACAGCTGCCGCCCCCCGAATCCCCTCAACCCCATTCCTCCCTACTCCATTGCCCGCCGTCTGCACAAATATACAAACCAGCTCTCAGGGCAGTCAAGGCCAAGGGCAAACGCTCCCTCCCTGCCTGCCCGCCTGCCTTGCGGCCAGTAGACAGAAGAGTTGTCAGCAGTGGCGGGAGCAGATCCCCAAGAGCCGCCGCGGCGACAGCCAGGCTTCGCCAAGCAGGAGCGACATCCTCCCGCTCCCTGAGCTTCTGCTCTGGATGCGACAGAGCAAGCCATCGCAGAGGCAGGCGGGCGGGCAGCGAGACTGACGGATGGGCTCCCTCCTCCTCCTCTTCCACCTCCTCCTCCTCTTCCTCCTCCTCCTCCTCCTCCTCCCCAGAATCCTTCCCCGAAGGCGTCCGCACTGCGCATACAAAGGGGGTCGGAGCCGCCGCTCCTTCCTTTACCTGGGTGTTTGCCGCAGTTCTGCCGTGGCAGGCGCGGGCACGGGCACGGCCTCCTCGGGGCTGCGCAATCTCCTTCCTCTGTTTCTCTCTCCCTCCCGAGCGGACACTGCAGCTGCTGCAGCTCCCGCCGCCGCCCCTCCTCCGGGCAAGGACCGCTCCCCACGCCCCCCTGCTCTCAGCCCGCGCCCTGCCCGGCGCGCGCAGGCCCGGGCTCCGGGGCTCAGCCGCGCGCCGCTGCGAGGTCTGACTTGGGCAATCTGCAGTGGCTTCTTTATTGCACCGAGAGCTCCCCCGCCCGTCCTTCCACCTCCACCCCGGCCCCTAAAATGTTAGTGGGGTGGGAGTAGGGGGGGTTGAGAAGGGGGGGAATGAATGAAAGAGGAGGGGAAGAAGGAGGGGGAAAAGAAGCTGCGAAATCTGAGCACAAAGACGCCATAAAGCGTCAGTGGGTTTGCTGCAGCGTTTGTCTTTGAAGACCACCGCCTGCCCCCCACCCTTTCGGAGCGCGAGCGCAGCTCCCTCTGCCGACCAAAGGAACGAAATACCAACTCAGAGAAAGCATCCATTGCCAGCTAAGCTGGCCCTTCCTTAAAGAAAATCATGGGACCTAAGACTGGAAGCCTAATCCATCTTCCTTTAAGTGAAAAGACAGCTAAACCTGAATTCAGATCCTGGTTCCCATACTTGCTGAGGGGCTTTGGCCGTATTATGTACTTAGGACTGGATTTGGAGTCAGAGGCCTGGGTTAGAATCCAGATTCTGCATTTACCATCCCAGTGACCTTAAGCAAGGCATTGGAATAATGATTCTTGTGCTGCCTTTCCCCATTAAAAACGCTCGGTTTCTGGTAGGTACTCCAGAAATGTGTCTTCTAGCTCCAGATGTCATTTTTGATGACTCAGTTCCATCTCATCTGGCCATCATTTCTCTAGCAATGACAAGAAAGGGAGCAGCTAAAATGGTAATAATGAATCACAAAATGCCAGAACTGAAAAAGGTCATAGAGCTCAACTTCTTCATTTTAAAGAGAATACTAATGATAATAGCTAACATTTAGCTATTACTTTAAGGTCAACCAGTCAACAAGCATTTATTGAACACTTACCATGTGCCAAGCAGTAAAGCACATGATCTACATTATCTCATCAGTGATCAGTGAAGGCAGCTGACTCCCAAAGGTAGAAAGTGATTTTTGAAAGGTCACATAGAAAGTCAGTGTCAGCAGAGGTGAGACTAGTAAAGCAATTTCTAACTCCTGAACCATTCTGCATTTCCGTAGTGATTTAGCTATTTAGATGAATTCAAGATCTCCTCAAAGTGAGATCTATGCCACTCTTCTGCTCAAGAAACCTTTCTGGCTCCTTATTGCCATCCACAATTTGACTCTAGCCTGTTCTTCCAGGCTAATTACGAATTACTGATCCCCAAATGCTCTACCTATTCTTCACCATTGCTGTTTCCCATATGCAGTATTTTATTTCTCATCTCCATTCTTTTGAACCAGCTATACCCCAAAAGTAAAATTTTCTCCATCTACATCTCTTCCTCTTCATACTCTGGGTACTCTTTCAAGAGGCTACTCCTGATTTTCACAGTTGTTAGGGCCCCCCACTTCCCTACTCACACTGTGTATTTATTTTGTATATGTCTTGCATTACCTTTCTGGAAACCCAATCCATTCCCCTTTTTTGATGGGGTTTATTAGTTAATGGTCTCTAAGTTCTCTTTTGATACCTGATCCTATAGTCCCTATGAAATCTCTGCTCCTTGAATATAGGGGACTGGCTAATTTTTTATTTGTATCCCAGAGCAAAAACAAAAACAACTTCCTTTTTGTCCTGACCTGTGATTTCATTGGCATAGAAAACTCCTGGTAAGAAAATTCTCTACCAGTGAAGACCATCAACTACTCTTACACTTAAAGCCATAGACATTTTGCTTGGGGTATGAGGATATTAAGTGGATTACCTAGGGTCCTTCAGCCAGTATGTGCCAGATGTTAGACTAGAACACAAGCCTTTATGACTTGTAGACAGGTTCTCTATTCCCTGGGTCAACCTGCTTCTTATTGGACACAAAAGACATTGAATAAATGCTAGTTAATTGATTGATCAAAGCTATCCATTCGTTCTCATCCTCTGCTATTTATTTTTGGATTCTTATCAAATGAGACAGTGAAAAAACAGCATAAACAGCATGGTACTTTGAGTCAGAGAAGCTGTTTGAATCCCAGCTCTAATACTTATAAATTGTTTGATCTAGGAGGCAAGTTACAGAACATCTCTGGGTCTAAATTTCCTCATCTATAAAATGATGGAATTTAACTAAATGATCTCTAAGGTCTCCTTGAGGTCCAAGTCTAGATCCTTAGGAAATCCTCCAGTGAAGCTCTCCCCAAGTGCTGCACACCTTCCTCTTATTCTTTTACTATGCAGAAAATAGCAGTAGAATGTCCTGTGCTCTAGTTACATGACTGGACAGTGTCCTATTACAGTCATAATTGTCCTTTATAAATCTGCCATGTCGATCTCTGTAGATCTTATGTTAAACCCTGCTCGGCTCCAGCTTTTGTCTTGCCATTCATTGACTTTCAGTCCCTTTGTAATTTAATATAATATGAGATCATAGTATTCCAGAATTTGTAGTCATATAGCATCTCTAGAGAATCACTGTGTTAAAGAGATGGACTTTGGCAGAAGAGGGCAATTTGGGATAAGCACAAGCCCTCGCTCCTGTTCAGTTTGGAGCTTAGCTCATGGTTCATCTTCAAAGTCTGTGAAAGATAGAGATACAAAAATCCTATTAAAGAAAATATGGCCTGGAGGAAAGAGACTGTGCTCAAAAGATTTTTCAAATCTTGTCTCTAACCCCGAGAAGCCATATTTATTCATGTCTTCTATTCCTCCCCACATGAAGATAATGATGTCTGTATTACTTATTTCCCAATCCATAAGCACAAGAGATTGGTAGAGAGGCTTTTGGATATAAGGGGAAGAACATTGGAACTGGATGTTGTTGTTTGTCCTTAGTGAAGAGGGCCATGACATCAGAGAGTTGATGAAATGACATGCAAGTGAATTGGTATGAATTGCAAGTGAGGGAGGACTGTGTAAGATCACCAGGCTCACTTTCTCCTCCAGAGCCATCTGGATCCAGTAGCAAGATATAGATAAGGACAACTGGAGATGGCCCCAGATGCTGTAGGAGACGTTAGCTTTAGAGCCAAGGTCTTTTCCAGGTCTCAGTTTGACTGAGGCACTGCCCATTAAGTAATAAAGGCTAGGTAAGAAATGAGGTAGAAAATGGTCTCTTTTACCGAGCAAAATAAATAAATGAATGAACGAACAGATAGATAGATAGATAGATAGATAGATAGATAGATAGATAGATAGATAGATAGATAGATAAATATGGGAAGGGAAGACCCTCTGGGTTTCTGGCTAAAACAGAAACAATTACTATTTACATTCACTCTGAGCCGATCACGACCCAAACAGTAACCAAGTGGGGCTTGGCCTGGGATCCACTGGCCAATCAATGAAAGCCAGAATGATTTGAGTTTAAGGCATTGTCCTTAAAGAAAAAATGTGGCCCATAAATCCCAAGATATCTTGCTAGATTTCAGTGATCAAAATTTACATTGCAGGGGTGGGTAGGTGACACAGTGAATAGATCACTGGCCCTGGAGTCAGGAGGACCTGAGTTCAAATCCAGCCTCAGACACTTAACACAAAAACTAGCCATGTGACCTTGAGCAAGTCATTTAACTCCAATTGCCCTCCAAAAAGAAAAAAAAAAGTACATTCCTTTGGGCGGAGCTCCTGTAGGGTAGGGTATGTAGACACTGGGAAGAGAAGGGGGGAAGGGGGAAAAGGAAAGGAAAAGGAAGTGAGAAGGAAAGGAAAGGGAGAGAGAGAAAGAGAACTGGAATTAGAAGAAGGAAGGAAACAAACATTTAAATACCTAAACCCTATTTGCCTTCATTTCCTCTTCTGTAAACTGAGCTGGAGAATGAAATGGCAAACCATTCCAGTACCTTTGTCAAATAAACTTCTGATGTGGTCATGAAGAGTTGAACATGACTGAAAACAACTAAACAATTACAGTATGCTAGGCAGTTAGGTGACTCAGTTGATAAAGCACCAGGCCTGGAGTCAGGAAGAACTGAGTTCAAATCTGGCCTCAGACATTTACTAGCTGTGTGACCTTGAACAAGTCACTTAATTTGTGTTTGCCTTAATCCTTTGGAGAAGGAAATGGCAAACCACTCTAGTCTTTGCCAAGAAAATCCCATGGACAGTATGGTACACAGGGTCACAAAGAGTTGGCCATGACTAAATGACAACATATGCCTTCCTTTGTGGTAAGCACTTTACAAAAATTATCTTATATGAAACTCTGGGAAGTAGGTGTTATTTTTATCCCCATTTTAGAGTTGAAAAAACTGAGATAAAGGTGACTTGCCTAGAATCACTCTGAGGCAAAATTTGAATTCAGGTCTTTCCGATTCTCAGTCCGATTCTTGTACTTTTCCGATTCCAGCTCTCTAATCACTTTGCAATAGGCTGCCTTGGAATCCTACCTGAGCCACTTACAAATGTGTGATTAGTCTCTGTGGGTCAATTCCCTTATATACAATGTCACATACATAATATTATGTATATATTAGTTAATATTGACATTAATGTATGTATTATGTTATATTAATATATACACAATATCTATGTATTTTTAATTTTTCCCTTTATATTCATGACATGTATATTTATTTATATTGTTGTTTTCTCCATTAGAATGAAAGTCCTTTAGAGTAAAGGTGGCTTCATTCTTTGTATTCGTATCTCTAGAGTCAAGCACAGTGTTTGGCTCATAATAAATGCTTAACAAATACTTGCTAATTTATTGATTTTTACATCTTAAAAAACCTTTTAGCAAAAAATACGTCTGTATTTTGATGAAATTAGTTGTACATTATTTAGAATGGAGTTTACAAAATTTTGCCCATATTCCTTGATTCTTCATAATGAAATCACATTTTTATCATACTGGATATTAAAAGTAACTTTGATGACGAGTCCATTTCCCCAAATTTAGCCTTGATTATAAAATACAGATTTTCAATGGAGTTTAGATCAGCTAAGTTCCCCACCATTAGAGTATAAATTTCCATCTCTTGGATAAATTCCATAACCTGTCATAGTGTATAATGTGCTACAATGTCATGTTACAGTGTTCCTTCTCCATGGGGGAATTTCTGTAATTATGGAACAATTCCATTTCTCAGCATTATAAAAAAATGTATCAGAGTTGAAGTATGGGGAAAAGATTTTAAACCCACTAGAATAAAAAGATTTTGTGGGGCGGCTAGGTGGCGCAGTGAATAGAGCGCCGGCCCTGGAATCAGAAGGACCTGAGTTCAGAGCCGGCCTCCGACACTTAATCCGCACAAACAAAAAAACCTAGCCGTGTAACCTTGGGCAAGTTACTTAACCCCAACTGCCCTAAAGGGGCGGCTAGGTGGCGCGCAGTGAGTAAGAGCGCCGGCCTCGGAGTTTGGATGACCCGAGATCAGATCCGGCCTCAGAAAATGAGCACCCACGCATAAATCAAATGACTAGCCGTGTAACCTTGAGCAAGTTACTTAACCCCAATTGCTTAAAAAAAAAAAAAAGATTGTGTGTGTGTGTGTGTGTGTGTGTGTGTGTGTGTATTGGAATGGATGTTTAAAGGCTGAAGATGTCCATATTTTATCTAGAGGTCCTTCTGACAACAAATTTAGTATATCCTTGATTGAAAAAGTGTTTTACCAGTACAAATTTCCTTTTTTTCAGATTTTATAGTAACTCCAATTTTGGTATTATCTTTCCCATGATAAACCTCTTCTTTTCCTTTTGTCTTTATAGCAATAATTAAGCAACTTTTAAAAATTGGTTATCTTGTTGTTCTTCTGGTATCAAGATCTCTTTACTACATAGTAAATGAGTTGATAACAACCTCTATAGAATCTTTGCTTGTTTTCTGAGAATTAATTAGGCTCTTTTGCAGCAATAATTTGTCAAGTTTTTTTTTAATTTGTTTTTAATTTTCAACAATATTTTACTTTGTATTTCAATAGATATTGGTACTTTGGACTTGGGTGATGATCTTTGGGTGATCTTTGAAAGACTTTATACCAACAGCCACTGTAATATCTCTAACAGTCATTGAAATGTGTTTTTTAAAAACTACAACACAGGAGGGGTGGCTAGGTGGCGCAGTGAGTAGAGTGTCAGCCCTGGAGTCAGAAGGTCCTGAGTTCGGATCTGGCTGCACACACAAACGAAAACGTAGCCGTGTGACCTCGGGCAAGTTACTTAACCCCAACTGCCCTCCAAAAGGCAAAACAACAACAACAACAACAACAAAAAAAAAAACTACAACATTTGTGCATTGTCTTGGAACAGTATCCGATTTTAAAAACCACTGAATTAAAAATACAGTAATAGATTGATGAAAAGTGTGTATGGCATGAAATCCATCAAGCAATTCATAAGGAACTAACTAAAGTTGGAAAACCAACTTAATCATTTTTATTTGCTCAGGATTAAATGTTTGTAGTCAACTTAGTGTTAATAGATACACACTCACATATGTTCATTGTTTTCATAAAAAGAAGCCATATTAAAAATTTTGTTCGCATACTACTGAATTTGGGGAAAAGAGATCAGTGCTCCTTTAAATACAAGTCTTAATTTATAATGACTCTAACTAAATTTGATAATATCTATTTCATAAAACCACTCGTACTGTTGACATTTCAGCAACCTCCACATATTATAGTATAAAATAAAGAGATCAGCACTTGGAGTCAAAAATAATTCAGCTCCAATCTGTGCTACACCATTAACACATGGTATGACCTTTTGTGACTTTGGTGGGTCTCTTAAGTTTTCCTCACCTACTTTTCTCATCTGTAAAATGAGGATACCATTACTTCACATGATTTCTGTGGCTGGTGAAAAATTTACCTTCTGAAAAGTGCTACCAAACCTCCCCCGCCCCCCAAAAAGTACACATACACAAAGTAAGAGCCTAAAGGATTTAGTGCTGAAAAACCTTTTATTTTTACATTTTCTTTTTTTCTGAACTTAAACATCAACATTTTCATATGCAAATTACAGAAAAGAGAATTGTATATGAAACTATAGACTTTTATTACTGTAATGGAAATGCAGATTTAAAGATCTTCCCTGCCCCTAGCTTAAGTGCACCTGGAGCCTGTGGTGGGAGGCTTGTTTTTCAGGAAAGCCCACACCTTGATACTTTGTGATTGGGCAGTGGGTCCAGAAGGTTGTTACATTCTCTGAGCCAGGAGAAGGCTATGTAAACCCTGAGGAGAGGCTTTGCTTTGGGGCTCACTTTGAGAAGTGTTGTGTGATTTGACCAGATGAGACTCTGGGAAGCCGTTGTTGAGAGCCCCCCGGCTTTGAAAACCCAGATGTTGATGCTTCCCTCTTTGGTAACTGTGATTTGGTATTGATATGATGTTTGGACAGTTTGGAAGCCTGTCTGTTTGATCTGTAAGTTCTGTAACTCTGAAGTTTGGGGTGCTGACCTTTTTCCCCTGAACTAGGTAATGTGTGTTTGTTTGATTAAAGTAAGCTTGTTAACCCATTCTGAGTTGCTTTCCTTTTGAAAAGCAGATCTAAGAACCTATATTGGCAGTCACCCTGGGGATATTGGGGTGCTTGCTGCTACAATTACATATAGTTTGTTTTTTCTTTCTATTAAATTTTAAAATATAGTAACAGGATTAGCCTGCTTGTAGATGTCCTCTTCTGAACTTTAATCTGTTCTCTTCTGTGTATTAAAAAAATTATTTTATGCTTAAATACAAAATGAGAAAAGAAAATCAACAAGTTCACTACAGAACATAACAGGATTCAATATAAAACAAATTTCCATTTCAAGAAAATCTATGCAATAAATACTACACATTATTTTCACAGTTGCCCAGCTTTTCTTTGCTTCCTTAACAGTTTTCTTTTGTTCTTTGCTGTGTAATTTTTATTTTATTTTTTCCCTATCTCCCCCCCACACACACATCTAAAGAAGGGTACAATTAAGCAAGGATATATTTATATGTGTATGTATGTATGTATGTACATATATATATATTATATACACAACATAGATATCTATAAATACATATATATGCATATACTACATATACCCTAATACAGATATATGTACGATTGTACTATGCTTATTTCCACTTATCTGTTTCTCTGAAAGTGGATAGCATCTCCCTTTATAAGTTCAAGTCTTTCCATGTTTTATCTAAATCAACAAGCTCATCATTTCCTACACCACAGCAATATTCCAACCCAATCATATCCTATCTGAGAGATTATCTATAAATTTTTCTCAGGCTATTTTCTACAGTCCTTCTATTCTTGGCTACATAGGTTTTATTTATGCAAGAACATTTTAATTTAAAATAATCAAAATGATCCATTTTGTACTTCAACAACTGTCTCATAGTTTAAGGTCTGATACTACTGAATCTGCTTCCTTTACATCATTTTCCCCTGGTCTTTGAAGTTCCTGACCTTTTGTTTCTCCAAATGAACTTTGTTATTATTTTTTCTAATTTAGTAAGATAATTATTGAGTAATTTAATTGGTATGGCATTGGATAAATAGATTAACTAGGTAAAATTGTCATTTTTATGATATTGACTTTACCTACCCTTGAACAATAAATATTACTTCAATTATTTATATCTGAATTTATTTGTATAAAAAGTATTTTATGTCTATGTTCATACAGTTCCTGTGTCTATTTTGGCAGGTATTTTCTACTGTCTAAGTATTTTAAATGGTCTAAGACAATATTGAATAATATTGCTGACACATATTCTAATTTTCCTATTTTTCTCTCTTGACTAAATCTGCTTTAGCTTTAATTTTGTCTGAGATAATGATTACTACCCCTGCTTTTTTACATAATAAGTTCTACTCCTGACCTTTATTTTATCTTTGTGTGTCTCTCTCGTTTTTGTAGCATTTCCTGAAAGCAAAAAATTATAGAATTCAAATTTTAAATTTGCCATCAGTTTCCTTTTTTTATGGGCAAATCCATCCCATTCACATTCTGAGCTATAATTACATGTTGTGCATTTTACTTCTTCCTATTTTTCCTCACTCTCCTCACCCTATTCCTATCCCTCCTCACTTCTCTGCTTTATTTCTGTCAGCTACCTTGCTTTCCCATTCCTTAACCTACACACCCCTCCTTCCCTTAACCTCCCCCAACCACCATCCTCTTGCTCATTTATTTCTTTCTGAATTTAGAAAACTTTTATATCCTTCTCGATATACGTTATTTTTCTCTATTTTGTTGTGATAGTTATGTAAATTGTTCCTCCAGTCTTTGCGGCACTCTGCATTATTGCATACAAATCCATGAAAAGCCTTTTGAAACCCACTTACTAACCTCTCCTGCCCCAGGGAAATTTTGAAAGACATTAGCCTATCCACTGCTATGGAGTGGGTTGTAGGGAACTAAACTGGGCATGAATGGAAAAACTGTACAGCCTCCCAAGTTCTTCCTCAGGCAGGTCTTATAAATTGTTGCCTGCTTATTGATTAAAATTATTTCCTAGTACCTAAGATATACCCATAATCAAACCTAAGTACAAATACATTCAGACACCTCCAAATTATTCTTTTTTTTATTTATCTGTGGTTTTCATTTCACAATTCTTCTTTCTCCATCTATTACAGTGAAAAATCAAGGATTGTCTGAGAGAGATGATGCAAGCTTAAAGGCAACAGCAGTTCCTTCCCCATGTTAACCAAAATGCTTATTTGTGAAGCATATGTGGTAATGCTTCCTGAAACAAACCACTATATAATAAGAGAAAGACAACAGCAAGAGTGGGTTTCAGAGACAACAGTGGGTTTCAGCCAATGGAACAGATTCAAGGAACTATATTCCAAAAGGCTTGATTCCTTGGTAATAGATATTATTAGGGTCTGCCATTTCCTAGCTTTGTGGTATATATTGGGCAAGTAGTTATTTTCTTTCTGTAGTCATCAGTTTTCATAGGTAAAAAGAAAGAGCTTACTAGATCAGGTGTTCTTGGTCCTTTGTAGTCTAATGATGCCTGATAACTTTTTCTTGGAATAAAGTTTGTAAGTAATCAAGGAAATGCTAAATGACAATTCGAAGTTAGTGAAAATGTAATTTTTTTTTTATCTAAGTTTATGGATCCTCTGAGATCTACCAACACACCTCTTGGGGGTCTGTGGACTAGATGCTAAGATTCCTTACAACCCTAAATCCTATGATCCAAAACATTTTGTTACAGTATTTTGGTACAAAACATAAACATATGCTTATTGATTAATTGATTGATTCTATGAAGTTCCAAATCAATCAGGAAGTATTTATTAAGTTTCTACAAGAAAAGAGCCAAGATGATGGAGTAGGAGGAAGCAGTGCATCAAGGAGCTTTCCTCAACCTTCCCCAAGCCAAAAACAAAAGCAAACAAAAATACCACTTCTCCAAACAGACCTAGAGAATGTATTAAACTGAGTCCTGATGGTGAAATCTAAGAAAAAGTCACAGTGAGTCATTTTTTCCAGCACAGGTTAGCATGGAGAAACAGAGAGTTTGTGGACAGTGGGGATGGAACCTGGTGTGGAGCCACAATAGGAACATGTCAACACCCAGGGAGAGGCTGTGTACTGGAGCAAGAAGGGATCTCCCAAACTTATGCAGGACACCTCAGTGGGGTCAGGTACAAACTTGTAACTTTGCTCCCTTCTACCCAACTACAAGTCACAGATCCAGGACAAACTTAAAAAGGGAACTTAGGTCAAATCTACTCCACTTCCCTACTCCATATCCACTGAGACTCTCAGTGGTCTCAGACCCTTGACCATATAAGAGAAGAGCAAGTTCAGAAACAAGTATCTATGGTGGGGCTCAGATCCCAGGAGCAGGAGGAGATATCCCTTCTATCCTCTATCCCAATACTAAGTCTTCAAAGGAATAACCAAGGTCACAATCCCAGACCAAAGGAAAAGCTGCAGTTTTGTAACTCTGAAGCAACATAGCTTGACACTTAGATGACAGTGACTTAATCCAGATGCAGTCTACCACTGATCTGATCCAAACCCAGGTTAGGAATTTGTAGAACTCATACCAGGGAGGCAATAATCACATTTTGCCCTGATTCAGACCATTTGGGGAATGTGGAAAGCTTGCAAATCCCAAATCTGAGTTGTCCCTGAGATCCTGGAACAGCATAAAATCCAAGAAAGCAACAACAGGATGAACCCAGACTTTCCCTACAGAAGTATACAAAGGCCAAAACTAACATCAAGCACAAAATCAGGAAGTAAGCCAGAAGAATGAGCAAGCAAAAAGATAATACAATCATAATGAAGCTATTATGGTAATAGGGAAGCTCAAGACAAACTCAGAAGAAGAGAATTACTTCAAAATTTTTTCAAGCAAAGCCTCAAAGGAAAACAAAGCTTGGGCATAAATTCAACTAGAATAACTAGAAGGGATGAAGTAAGAGTTATAATAATGAATTTAAAATGTTTGTGTCAATGAAATTAGTGTTGGAGGAAAAATAGAAAAGAAATGAGAGCTATGGAAGAAAATATTGGAAAAGGAATTAACAGCTTGACACAAGTGATACAAAACCTTACTCAAATTATAAATATCCTGAAAATTAAAATGAACCAAAATGAAGACAATTACTTTATGAGACTGCAAGAAATATTGAAACAAAGTCAAAGGATTGAAAAAAAGAAGAAATGTAAGAAATATCTCATAGTAAAAATAACTGACCTGTAAAACATACAGGGGGAAAATAACAATTAGACTATCTGAATGTCATGACTAAAACAAAAGCCTAGACATGAACTTTTATTTATTTATTTATTTATTTATTTATTTATTTATTTATTGCTTTTTGGAGGGGTGAAGGCAGGCTAATTGGGGTTAAGTGACTTGCCCAAGGTCACAAGGCTAGTAAGTGTTAAGTGTCTAAGGACAAATTTGAACTCAGGTCCTCCTGACTCCAGGGTCGGAACTTTATTCACTGCACCACTTAGCCACCCCTAGACATCATGTTCTAAGATGTCTTAAAAGAAAACTGCCCCAATCTCTTAGAACTAGAGGGCAAAGTAAAAAGAGAGAGAATCTACAAGTTGCCTACTGAAAGAAACCCCAAAGTGAAAACTTCCAGGAACATTATTGCCAAAATCCAAAGTTTCCAGTTCAAATAAAAAAAAAAATACTGAAAGCATCTAGAAAGAAAATAGTCAAGTTCCAAGGAGCCAAAGTCAGAATCACACATGATTTAGCATCTACCAGTGTAAAAGAATGGAGAGTTTGGAATACCATACTCCAAAAGGCCAAGATTATAGGTTTACATGTAAAAATTACTTATCTAGGAAAAAATGGGTATAATTCTACCGGGGGGGGGGAGTGGAATTTTAATAAAATAAGGGATTTACACATATTTCTGATTTTAAAAAAAGACCATTGCTGTATAAAAAATTGAAATTCAAACCCAGAAGTTAGGAGAAACATAAAAAAGTAAGCACAAATGAAAAAATTTAAAGGACTTAAACATTGTGTCTAAACATGAATAAACTGCATATTTTTAATATGAAGTGATACATGTATCCCCTATCAACTTTATCATCATCAGGTGTCATAGAGGGAGTCTAATTGGACAGAAGGCCTGGGAATGGTTCTGTTATGTCTTGACAACCTCAGAAGAAGAAGAGAAAGGGAAAAATAGAAGACTACACTGGGGCTGGAGAGGGAGGGATAAGGAGGTTAGGGGAAATTATCACATTTGGATTGTACAAGTAGACAGCTATATAAAAAAGGAGAAAGGTGGGGGTGGGTTGAGGAAGAAGTGGCTGATACTTGAAGATCAATCTCACCTGTACTGGTCATGATGAATACATACATACACAGCGTTGAGTGCAGAAATATATTTCACTAAGCAGGGAAATGGGGGGGGGGGAAAGGGAGAATTAGAGAGAAGGTAGAATAAGGAAGGGGTCAGTCCTAAGGAAAACAAAACTTAAAGATGCATGAAAATATTTATAGCTTTTTTTGACATAGTAGAGAAATCTGAGGGGGTACTCAAAAATCAAGGCATAGCTGATCAAGTTATAGATGTGATGGAATGCTGCTGAGCTATTAAAAAATAATGAAGGGGATAGTTTCAGAGAAACTTGGAAAAGCATAAGAACTGATACAGAGTGAAGTGAACAGAACCAGAAGAACAGCATCTACAATGCTGATAATATGGTAAAGATAAATGACTTTGAAATACTTTGGAACTCTAATCAACCACAATTCCAGAGGACTAATAATAAAACACACTACCTATCTCCTGGCAGAGAGGTGAATGACTCAGAGCACAGAATAAGACATATGTTTTTGGACATGGTCGGTGCTGAAATTTATTGTACTTGTCTATACGTGTTTGTAAATAGTTTATTATTTTTTTCCTTTCTCATTTCTCATTCTGGTGGGAGGCAATGGGTAGAAGAAATAGTAAGATGAGGATTTTTGCTGATTGGGAAAAATATGTTTTTGAAAACTTTCTACTGTATGATAGGCACTGTGGTAGGTACAAGGGGTACAAATACGGAAAAAAATCTCTAATCATAATGAATATACAGTCTAATAAGATAGTTAATTTATCCACATATACAGAGGTAGTAAAGGAACTTATTTTAATGACTGATTCCATAAATGACTTCAGAGAAGAGACCAGCATTTTCACCAGTAGGCATCCCCAACACCTAGCACCATTTTTTTTTTTATTAAAGCAATTGGGGTTAAGTAACTTGCTCAAGGTTACACGGCTAGTCATTATTTATGTGTGGGTGCTCATTTTCTGAGGCCGGATTTGATCTCGGGTCATCCCCACTCCGAGGCCAGCACTCTTACTCACAGCGCCACCTAGCTGCCCTTTTAGGGCAATTGTGGTTAAGTAATTTGCCCAAGGTCACATGGCTAGGTTTTTTTGTTGTTGTTGTTTGTGTGGGTTAAGTGTCAGAGGCCGGCTCCGAACTCAGGTCCTTGTGACTCCAGGGCCGGCGCTCTACTCACTGCGCCACCTAGCCGCCCCGAGCACCATGTTTTGACCATTATTTCTTTTTCAATACTTGAAAAGATTTATAATTTTATTGACTTAGATCTTTTGATGGAGATCATAATCTTATCACACTTTAGAAGATGTTTCATAAAAGTTGTTTGCACCAAAGAAATTAATTATCCCCTGATCAATCAGTCAGCATTTATTAAGCATTTGCTGTTTGAGGTATTATGTCAAACAATGGAGATGGAAAGATAAAGACGGACCACCCTAACCTCAATAAGGTTACATTTTATCATGAGAAACATTATGCACATATCTGAGATTGTAAAAAATATATGAAAACTGATTTCAAAGCAGGTTGGGGAGGAAGAACCCTAGAAGTTGAAAGAATCAGGGAAGGTTTCATGTGGAAGGTGACACTTGAACTGTGTCTTGAAGGAAACCATGGATTCTAATAGACTGAAGTGAGGAAGGAATGAATTCCAGGACTAGGAGACAGCCAGGGGAAACACATAGAGGAAGGAACATCATGGTTAAGGAACACCAAGGCCAATATGGCTAGAGCATGAGTATGTGTATGAGGAGTAATAAAGACATTCTGAAGGGCTTTAAATGTCAAAGGAATTTATATTTCTAGTGACTCTCACTATTACCTCTGAGGCACTGAACTTCACTGAGTAGCACGTTAACATGGTCAGATCTATACCGTAGGAAAATCACTTTTGCACCTATGTGGAGGATGGATTAGATTGGACTGGGGTGGGACTTGAGCTAGCCACTCCATATTTAACAAGGCTTATCCTAGAATAACAAATACACTGACCATTTTGGGGACCATCTTAGAACCTACAAGTATTTGTGTGTCATTGACATAATCTATGAAGACCCAGAGTCATCTTCATGAAACATTAGAAGACCCTGATATGGAGGCTAGGTGGCACAGTGAGTAGAGTGTCGGCCCTGGAGTCAGAAGGACCTGAGTTCGGATCCGGCCTCAGACACTTAATCCACACAAACAAAAACCTAGCCATGTAACCTTGGGCAAGTTACTTAACCCCAATTGCCCTAAAGGGGCGGCTAGGTGGCGGAGTGAGTAAGAGCGCCGGCCTCGGAGTCGGGATGACCTGAGATCAAATCCAGCCTCAGAAAATGAGCACCCACACACAAATAATGACTAGCCGTGTAACCTTGAGCAAGTTACTTAACCCCAATTGCTTTAAAAAAAAAGAAGAAGACCCTGATGTGAGCAATTAATAAACATTTGCTAAATGATGTGCATGTTAGAAAAAGAGACAGAGACAAAGAAATAGAGAGAGAAGAAAAGAGGGACAGAGAGGAGAGGAGGAGGAGAAGGAGGAGGAGGAGGAAGAAGAGAAAAGAGAGAGAGAGAGAGAGAGAATAAATACTTCAGGGCTTTGGGATTTGTAGTTTCTTCATCCTCTTTAATATCCCTCTGGGGAGTGAGGAAGGATTGTACCTATGATTTTATCAATATAGTGAATGTCTCATGAAGAAATTTTCTCATCAAACACAGAGCAATATCTGCCCTGCAATTTATAGTCTTAGAGAGTTATCTGGGGCATTTAGAGGTTGAATGGTTTTCTTAGGGTCCACTAACAAGTATGTGTCAGAGCCAAGACTTGAATCCAGGTATTCCTGCATCTGAGGCCTGTTCTCTATTCTCTAGGCCACACTGAATCAATATTCCATATATTATAGATATCTGCAATTACAAATATCAAATTGATATTTCTTGTTTCGTCATAAACTCTTCCCTTATCCATAGATGTGACAGGTACATTTTTCATGCTCCCCTAATATACTTATGATATCAGCCTTTATGTCTAAATCATTTATCTCTTTTGACCTTAACTTGCTATACAGTGTGAGATGTTGGTCTGTGCCTACTTTCTGCCAAACTGCTTTCCAGTTTTCCCAGCAATTTTTGTCAAGTGATGAATTCCTGCCCCAAAAGCTTGGATCTTTGGGTTTGTCAAACTTTAGATTGCTATGGCCATTTATTACTGTGTATCGTGTACCTAATCTATCCCATTTATCCATCACTATTTCTTAGCCAGTACCAAATTGTTTTCATGTTTACTGCTTTGTAATATAGTTTAAAATCTGGAATTTCTAGGCTGTCTTCCTTCACATTTTTTTTCATTGATTCCTTTGGTATTATTGACCTTTTCTTCTTCCAGATGAATTTTGTTATTGTATTTTTTTTCTAGCTCTCTAAAATAATTCTCTGGTCATTCAACTGGTGTGACAAACTGGCAAAATGATAATATGAGACTTTCACTCTGGATTTCTCTTCCTTCTTAGAGATTTGGGTCATGGCTCAAATCTGTAAGATAATACAGAAATTCTTTTCCCCATTATCCTATCACATCAAAGCTTAGTGCTGATTAGGTTATATGAAGTATACTCATTCATTACTAATAATTTTACTGATTATTAAAACATACCAGCTCTTAGTAAAGGCTTTTTATTAATGCACATAATTGCTTCTAAGAATCCCACCCCTTGTCCCAGACTTCAGTACTTTATAATACTTGGAGAAGAATGCATGGTCTAAGAGAAGAGTGAACTATATGTACATAAATATTTGTAATAGCTCAAATTTTTATGTAGCTCTTTTTATAATTTGGAAACTAACGGGGTACTTATATTGGAGAATGGTAGAACAAATTGAAGTACAGGAATGTAATACAACCTTATTAGGTCATGACAAATAGTAAAAAGGATGATTTCAGAGAAACCTGGAAAGACTTTTAAGAACTGATACAAAGTGAAGTGAGCTAGACCTGAAAAACAATTTGTAAAATAACAACATAGAGAGGAATGAATGACATAAATTTTTTTTAATTCATTTCAATGTACAACATTTCACTAATATCTAAAGTTGTCATATACAATAAAAAATCCTAGAAAACCAACTTTCATCTACACACTTATTAAAAAAAACAAGTTTTACATACTGACAAAATCAAAGACATCAAACATACCTTATTACAACAAAGCCCATTTTGAAAGGTTAGAGAATTCTTAATAAATCAGTTTCTGCTATAGCTTCTACCTTCTTTTGCAAACCTTTATCTCTATGTTATAGAGACAAAACTAGAGTGGAGTAATACATACTTTACCCCAATGCAATGAAATTTGGAAGGCAGTAGCATCACTGATACTCCTTATGCCCTAGAAATAACTGAGTTTAGCACCTTGAAGAGAATAATTGGTCAAAGTAAGCAGCTATCAGATGGTACATTTCCAAAACAAAGTCTCTCTTGCCAAGGGAATTTGTGGCCTGGCTTCTCTCGACTCTGCCTCTCAAATAAATTTCTCTTAAAAAGTTTATTTGAGAAAATATTTCAAACTGCTTTTCCCTGAGCCATTTTGTGTGATTTGTCTTGGGCATCAAAATTTATACTTATGATGCTACTTAGCCAAAACTCCACATGATAATGTAAGCTTAAATGTAGAAGACAATACATAAAATCAACAATTATTAACACTGTATTTATGTTCTTTTAAGGGGAGGAATTGATTCGTTCTTAATTTGCATCCCTAGCTCTTACCATAGTACTAAGCACATAGCAAGCTCTTAACAAAATAAATGCTTGTTGATTGATTAATGTAGGTTAAATAAAAAAGAGGTGTTTTTT